>JAJLTP010000035.1:0-176138 GCA_030568275.1 Lipomyces orientalis
TGCGTCCTTACTCCGATTCAGTGTAACACAATAACACTCGCACGGGTTCGCGCCGAAAACTAACCTCGGCTCGGCTATTTCATGCAATTAATTAATATTTCTCTTGCCAAGACTCTGGCGTTACACAGATCGGATGCTGCTGCGCGCTCGCCGACGCGTCCGACGGAGCGTTTCCGCGACGCGTCAACAACGCGTCCCTCTCTCATCCACAATTCGCGAAACACTGAACGTCCACAGTGGCCCAGCTGATATGGAATCCTGGAGACAGCGCTTTTGCCTCCTCCAGAGGGTTTTGCCAATAGTGAGTGGTTGTTCGCGTCATTGCGGATCAGCAATCCGACACTGCCGGCTGCAAGACGTCTCTGCACTCCGATTCAGTGTAACATGATCGCGCTCGGACGTGGATTCCGGCGTAGACAACAAATTAAGTAATTAATTAATTAACTAATTCGAATGCTGACGGCGCCGCCCGCTCGCAGCTTCTGTGCTTCTCGTCTGGCTGTAAAATGCAAATATGGCCATCTTTCCCTGCTGCTGCTGCCCCCTTCCTCGTCATCGTCTTACGCGAACATACTAAGTCGCCTGGCAAGCGACACAGTCTGCAGAGAGCCAAGAGGGGAGCCTGTAACTGGCTGAGATCCTCTTCGATCACAAGGGAGTATACTTCTGAATTCCTACAACCTGGTCATTTGGCTAACATTAATGTAGACAGACAGTGTTCTCAAGTGTGGGCAAGAGGACAGCATGGAACCCGGGGTGAGTCTGAGTGGCCAGAGGCAAGCCACTTGGTACATTTCTTATACTGGGGGCAAGACGAGTACGCTGATTCGCTCGCCAGTTCGGGCGATGCCTACTCGACTATGGGCACGGGGGATAAGAGGAGTAGTCCTGACAGACTCCTCTTTAATTCGATATGCTGATTCGCCTCGAACAA
Organism: Lipomyces orientalis; assembly: GCA_030568275.1. NCBI lineage: Eukaryota > Fungi > Ascomycota > Lipomycetes > Lipomycetales > Lipomycetaceae > Lipomyces > Lipomyces orientalis. Next base: position 935 of record JAJLTP010000035.1, read on the forward strand.
GGTGAGTCCAAGGATGGCGAGATCCAAGCCACTTGGACACTACCAGTTCGGGGACGCGTACTCGAATGTGGGCATCTGGGGGCATGAGGGGAGTCCTGACGGACTGAGATCCTCTCTAATTCGAATGCGCTCATTCGCCCTGGAGCAAGGGTAACCAAGGACGGCGAGATCCAAGCCACTTGGACAATACCAGTTCCGGGGACGCGTACTCGACTGTGGGCACGGGGGATAAGGAACCGTGTTAGAATTTCTCTCCGCAAGGTTTGGTTTTGTTTTTCATTTGTTTTGCGTGAGGATTTTCTCTACACCTTTATGTTCCTCTTATTTGTCTGTATATGCAATATACATATGAGAGGTCAGCTTCTCGGAGCTGGCCGCTGTTGCTTGTGACCCATGGCAGGGCGTAACCACCAGACATTTTTGTTGTATTTTCTTGCTAACTTTGTGTGTCTGGTCGGCCGTCTAATACAAGTAAGTGTGCAATCCTGACGGGTAAATTGGATAACCCTAACCTTCTCGTGCTATAGGCGTCCGCACCAAAACACCTCGACAGTCTGTCACGATCTAAGAAGTTGAACGCCCTTTGGCCGATAGATCTAGCGATCAATTGTATCAATCAGACGAATTTTGAGAATTCTGAGCACCTAAGATGAATATTTTCAGATTTCTTGGTAAGTGTTGGATTGATGTAATGCAGTCAGATCAAAAGGATGGGCATTTCTACCGAATGGCAACTCCGCGGCCTATGGCTGCCGACACTAAGATTCATTGCTGATAATTTTGCATACAGGCGACTTGTCGCATTTAGCGAGCATCTTTATTCTTCTACAAAAAATGAGGACATCGCGGTCATGCGCAGGTCTCTCCTTCAAAAGTCAGGCACTATATGCAGTCGTGTACATTGCTCGGTACCTAGGTGCGTTGGCATGGTTCTCACCAACCCGAAAATAGAAAATGGCTTGACACTAATAGCTATTGGTACAGACTTGCTCTGGGGCAACTACTCTTCACTTTACAATAGTCTCATGAAGCTTTTCTTCATTGGATCGTCGCTCTCGATTCTCTATCTTATGAAAGTCAAATTCAAGCCTACGCATGATCCCAACATTGACACCTTCAAAATTGAATATCTCTTGTTCGGGTCATTTATAATGTCTCTTATTTTTACCTACAAGTACACGATTCCAGAGGTTCGTAAGCATAGTTCGAATGCTGCGGGATGAGCGATGGACTTACATATGTGAGCAGATTCTGTGGTCCTTCAGCATATGGTTGGAATCGGTGGCAATTCTTCCACAACTCTTCATGTTGCAGCGAACAGGCGATGCCGAGTCACTGACAACCCATTACTTGTTCGCACTGGGTGCGTACCGCGCGCTCTATATTCCGAACTGGATATATCGATGGCTGGCTGAAGGACATGTGGATCCAATTGCGGTTGTGGCCGGCATCATCCAGACTGTACTTTATTCTGATTTCTTCTATATATATTACACAAAGTAGGTTTGGGAAATAGCGAGATTGCAGAATGTGCGCTCTAACAGTCTTAACTTTTATAGGGTCATGAAGGGGAAGAAATTCGAGCTACCGCAATGAGCTAATGATTGCAATCTATCATGTGCAAGAACGGACGACGGAGAGCGTTGTTTGCGGGGGATTGCGAATTACATCTGGAACAAAGACGGACTCGGCAGGATAGACGCGGAGGATGACATAAACGATATGCTGCGCTATTTATTCGTTCAATAAGAACGTGGTTATAGGCACGACGGCAGATAGTATGTAATAAATTGTAAGATAGACTGACTAAGTCGGTAGTCGAAACAAGATGCGAGTACGATGAAGTAGACAGAAAATGTTGTTGCTGTACCTCGACTAATAGACTTGTTATGAATTCGCTTCAATAGGAGAGGTACGTGCAATTTACTTTCCTCAGGAACTTCCTCCCACATAGGCATGCGATAATATACCACGGGTGCAATTGTTCGATGACTTTAGATTCACAATAAATTCATCTCTCGTGATCTCAGCCCATTTGGTCCCGTTCCTGCAGCGTCTTCTCAACATGGCCAGCAGTACATGTGGCAAGACGGCGCCTGAAGGAGTTATTGATGCAATGACCCTAACCGACACGCACACTCTTAGTACGCACGAACCCTTCGTCTACTGACACTAGCCAAAATCGGATTCGAGTGTAATAGACTGAGATTATATTTATACACATGCGAGTACGCGAAAGCCTTTGGGCGAGTAGCGTCCTTTGAGGCTTCTCCTTTGCCACCTGCATAATCCGATCTGTCAAAATGCGGAATTTGATGCCGTCTAATGCCAGCGGGATACAAGACCATAAATAACCCTTATCCACGTCTACTTTTTGGCTAGTCCTGTCGACTATGGTTGCCATGGGATCCATCATCACGTATTCTTTAATCCCGCAGGCAGTTAAGCAAAGAACATGTCCTATAACAACATCGGGCTTTCTACTCCGCGAGGAAGTGGCACGAGCGGATACATCACTCGAAATGTTTCGCATATAAAACCGAGAGGACCAGCAGTGAAACCAGGAAGAGACTTTGAAGATGGATCAGAACTGGCTAAGGATGCTTGGCGTAAGGAGCCTGCGAAAGAGATTGCTGAGCATGATTTGAAACGGCAAATCGAAGTCAAATGTATGGAGTTGCGGGATCAGTTAGAAGACGAAGGGTAAGCTATTCCATTTGTCCGACGTTGCTGTCGGTGGCGTCAAACCCCCGTGCTAACAGGGTTTAGTGTTGATGAAGATGAAATTGAGAGACGAGTAGGATATCTGAGAGAGTCTCTAGTCAAAAGATCTAGCAGGGCACCAGCTCATCGAAGTCAGCAACGGAGGCTTTAGATAGAGCATCTGGTTGTAATTGTGATGGACAGATTTATGCGACTATGAGTTTGTAGCCAAGGTCTATTTTTGTCCAGACGTCCGGAGTCTGTACTTTCCAGATGGGCACAATGGTACCGTTGAACAAGCAAAGCATTTTGCGTTGAAATTCAGTTTCGCCTCAAAAGGTTGTATTGTAGAACCAGGGCATTTTGTTTCACGAAGCGTCGCTGTAGTAACGTATCATTTCATGGATTTGTTGACAGATATATATTGCACAGGCTACCTTATCCCGGACTGCTTGGGTCACGTCGACATGCTGTGCTAATAGTGAGCTCAGTATGAGACTCCGAATGAAAGTTGAAATGGGAGAATATGTTAACAAACTGTCAAGCAATTCGAACCTATATACAAGCGGATATCGAGCATATTTACAATCGTAGCCAGCGATGAGCGTGCGATGTCAGCACAAGTGGCCCCAGGCATCCATATCTAAGTTTGCGACATCTGGCCATACATTTCAACAGTCCATCAAATAATAACCAACTCCAAAATACGCGTTCCGCTGCCTATGCATATTGACCGATCTGTCTTCTCATAAAGGGGCAACTCAAGTGCTTTGACTGTCGCTTGTACTTGCTCGTCTGTTCCGTAACTCCTGCGTCATTATTTGATTCTTCAGGTTCTGCAACTTAGCTTCCCGTGCTTGAACCAACAGCCTTGCCCATTCCTCGTCCGTTTGCGGCAGCTTTTTCCTTTCGTCTTCGCGTTTCATTTGAGCGATATATTGCTTCTCAATGTCTTCCTCGAGACCAATCCCAAAGTAGTACATGAATCCAATCGGGAATAGCAGGTAGAAAGTGAACTATAGCAGACTGTTATAAATCAAACATGCACCCAACAGTAACATGTACGACATCGAACCAAAGATATTTAGACACGTACTCTAACAAGTTCAAGGTTGCCCCCGGCAAACATGCGATTGAAGCGCGCACGGAAAATCGACATTGTGATCACCTCTCAGAGTTGTACTTTAGACGATACCAAGATTCCGTGACAAAAGATTGGACATAGTAGTGTGTGGGTGGGTGTGGGAATAAAATTAAGAGTGGTCCCAACGGTAACCCTTAACTCGTCCGAGTTATTCAGTTTATAACAAAGATCACATTGTGAATTGTTGGCCGAACTAAAATATACACCACGAAGAATCGAAAATATTGTTCCTCGGTCATTATCACTAGTTGCTGCCACATCGAGTAGGGGACTCACGGATCATATTATAAGGTTATTGACCAAATAATAGGAAGGTGTGGCTGCGTATGCAGATTTATTGGCATGATCGCGAGTACTCTGGCCAGTAGTGGGATCAAGGACGATTCAGCACAGTACGTGTCTGGGAATCAGGAGAGCCCTCTTCAGAATATGAAGACTCGTATTAACGCGGATTATTCTAGCATTCTGGTGCAAACAAATCGACAGTTAACGCTCACCCCCCTCTATCGCGAATAGACTAGTTGCCACTAAACGGCCAATCTGCAAGCATCGACTGTGCTTTCTATTAACCGTGGAACTATGTCTCTCAAACGGCAGAATGGCACTTCATCCCCATCGTCGTCCCGAGTTTCATCCACTAGTCCGCCGAGCACACGGCGAAAACTAGAAGAAGGAGAGATTTTACCTCTGTCTAAATCGTCACACCGTCCATCGCGGGAACAACTAGCTGGGGAGTCCTCAACGCGGCGATATGGCAGTTTAACTCCGGTACAGAACGGAAACGTAGGTAAGCCACAGGGCGAGGTCCAAAGTAGACCGCAGTCAAGTTCGACATCTGGCGCGGCATCTCCTGCGCCAGGTAATGCCGTGGCGCCTTTAAGACATTCATTTTACGGATGTACATTCGTCAAACAGGAGTACGAAGAGCAGGGAAAGCTTGGCGAAGGAACATTTGGGTATGTATTATATTCGTATCCAGATGTCGATGTGGACGACTGCTAATGTATGGACAGCGAGGTATATAAAGCACGACATCGACGAACAGGAAGGTTGGTAGCGTTGAAAAAAATATTGATGCATAACGAGAAAGAAGGTGTAAGTGCTCGTGTTCATGCGATTCTGCTTTCGGATATCGAAAGTAATCGGACTTTAGTTTCCAATTACGGCTATACGTGAAATTCGCATCCTGAAGCAATTATCACATAAGAACGTGATTCCGCTGCTCGAGATGTCGATTGAACGCGCAGTGTGGGATAAGAACACGAAACGAAGGGGTCAGATTTATATGGTCACGCCGTATATGGACCACGATTTAGCTGGATTACTGGAGAATCCACAAGTCTCATTTAGCGTCGCGCAGATCAAATGCTATATGATCCAGCTACTCAAAGGAACTAAGTATTTACATGACGTATGTTTTCTTAAAGCCATTTCTGGATGTCATCGGAATGTAGAGCTAATCGTTCTTAGAATCGAATTTTGCATCGAGATATGAAAGGTGCAGTAAGACCGCCGTTTCGGCTCAACCAGGCTAACGGAATTTAGCCGCAAACTTGCTGATAGACAATCGAGGCATACTTAAAATAGCGGACTTTGGTCTGGCACGAAAGTTTGATGAGGATCCGCCTGTAGCAGGCACCAAAGGCACAGGTCCGGCGCGTCGGGAGTATACAAACTGTGTGGTTACACGCTGGTATCGGCCTCCTGAATTATTGCTTGGGGAACGACGCTATACTTCGGCGATTGATTTATGGGGTGTTGGGTATGTGATGACTATAACTCTTTTGTTATACATTAGTTATTGAACTCTTCTATATCGTACGAAGTAAGCTGAACTAACGATGTCTAGTTGTATATTTGGAGAAATGTATAAACACAAGCCAATACTAGCAGGAAACTCTGATTTAGATCAGATCCGTCGCATTTTCCAGCTCTGTGGATCCCCAAATCAGGAGACAATGCCGGGATGGGATCGCCTACCTGACGCAGGCGCAATCAGAATGCACAATTTCCCTCGTACTCTTGAATCTGAATACGACGAGTAAGAAGCTAATGGTAGGGTATTATATTTTAAGTTTCTGGTGTTAATATCTAGTAGACTGGGAACTCAGGGCGTGATGCTGCTTTCGGATTTATTGACATTGGATCCACTTCGGAGAATAACTGCCGTGACAGCGCTTTCCCACCCATATTGGACAACCAAGCCACTGCCAGCTACCCCTCAGGAGCTGCCAATGTATGACTCGTCCCATGAATATGATCGGAGGAAATTTCAGCACCAGAAAGAGCACGCTCGCCCTCCACGAGATACTCGATGGTTGAATGTGACTGGCAGATAGATGGTGATTGTATTATATAGTGCATTGCAATTACATTCCTGCATCTTCGCTGTGCCCTGGTAAAGCTGACGCGCCGTGACATGGGAGTTCGCTTGGAAATTGTACATATACTAGTCGACGAAATGAGTTAACGGTTCGTCAGTCTAAGTGCTAGCGTACTAATTAATAATAATCGTATATTGAATGACTTGTGGTTACCTACAAAATCGTCCGTGGCATAATGACTGTCCACGCAAAATTTTAGTTGCCTATTACCCGGCTGAAGATTCAGGGGTTCCTTGTACGACCATGATTGGGTCTGGTCAAGTCCGAATTACAGACCCCTTTGGCGATTGCATCCGACTCGCAGCTGATGCTTAACGACAGACTTGTTCCGATGGTCCAGGGCTTCCATAGATACTTTAGCTTCACTTGATTTGCATCAGTTTACCTTCAACTTCGGACTGCGGGCGAGTACATTTAGTCTATTTCTCCTCCTCGGTGGCAGCTTAAATTTGACGTCATGACCGTTGACGACGAGTCATCGCGCCTTCAGCATCCGGTGGAGCTCTGGAGGTATGAGCAGCCCGAAGAGACTGAGTCGTGGTGTTTTTTGGAGTTGATAAATAAAAAATACGGAACAGATATAAGTATGCATGACAGGACACCACAGTCGTCACACAGCTAGCACAGAATGCATTTCTAACGATTGCTGTACAGAGACTTATCAAGGATTATATCAATGGTCAATTGATAATATTCCTGAGTTCTGGGGAGAAGTTTGGGACTTCACAAACATTGTAGCTTCTACACCGTATGCATCTGTATGTCAGGTCTCTAACTCGAGTTCTTTGTACGTAATTCTCTTGCTAAACGCATTGTAGGTAGTTGACGCGACTGCGCCTATGTTCCCTCGCCCACAGTTCTTCGCAGGCGCGAAATTATCTTATGCACAAAACCTGCTGTTTCCAGTCCCTACTGTCGACCCTGAGTCTACGGCCGTCATCTCGGCCACAGAGTTCACGAAGGAGAAGGTGACGTGGAAAGAACTGCGTGATCGAGTTCGCAAGCTCTCCACAGCCATGCGCGAATTTGGTGTTAAGCCAGGGGATCGAGTTGCTGGGTATGTCTCGAATAATGTCTCTACTCTCGTTGCACTTCTTGCTACATCTGCGGTCGGTGCAATATGGTCCTCGACGTCCTCAGAGATAGGGTCAGCCTCCGTGGTTGAGCGTTTATCGCAAATCGAGCCAGCCTTAATGTTTGCGGACAATGCGTCATTATATAATCAGAAAGTATTTGACAACCTTCCCAAAGTTTCAGAGATTGTAGCGGAATTACCTACTTTGAAAGCACTTATTGTCAACGAAACTTCGAGCCAGCATAAGGTCGATCTAGATGCTGTCAAACCGATAAATGGTGTCGCTATGTTGTTGGATACGTTTGTGGAAGGCGTCAGAGCAGACGCATGTCTGGAGTTTGAGATGCTGGCTTTTGATCATCCATTATTCATCGTCTATTCGTCGGGTACAACCGGTAAACCAAAGTGTATTGTCCACGGTCAAGGAGTATGATTTAATAACTACGTGTACAATTGTGGTCCCATTAAAGATTTACTGATTGCAAATAGGGCTCATTAATACAGCACAAGAAAGAGCATTTAATTCAAATGGACATGAAGGCTGGTGACGTATTTTTCCAGTACACTACGTGCTCCTGGATGATGTGGCAGTGGCTTATTTCGGGACTTGCTTCAGGAGCTACCCTGGTTCTGTACGATGGCTCACCCTTCCAGCCGTATGGCGAGCGATCTATGTTCCAATTGATCGACGAACTTGGGTATGCTATTCAGACACCGCTCCGCAGGAATAGTCTAACTTTGATAGGGTCAAATACTTCGGTACATCCGCAAAATATCTCTCCATATTAGAACAAAAGGATCTCAGGCCAAGTATGTTCTCTTCCGGAGTCCAATTTCTATTACTAACAGCATCGTACAGAGGATATCTATCCTCTGTCTAAACTTGCAATGATAACGTCTACTGGTTCAGTTCTCACCCCGTCGACGTTCTCATATGTGTACAAAGCGTTTGGCCCGATATTGCTCGCCAGTGTTACAGGCGGTACTGACATTCTTTCGCTCTTTGGTGCGCCTTCGTTTTTGGTCCCAGTATATAAAGGCGAGGTCCAATGCCGTGGTCTCGGAATGGCGGTCGAAGTATGGGATCAAAATGGCAAGAAGATTGAGACGGATGAGCCCGGAGACTTGGTTTGCGTGGCAGCATTTCCTTGTATGCCGGTCATGTTTTGGAACGACAAAGAGGATGCGAAGTACAGGGCCAGTTATTTCGAACGATTTGAAGGTGTTCTAGTTCGTAAATGATTTTTTTCGGAGACAGAGACTAATGTTGGTACAGGAATCTGGCATCACGGCGACTTTGTCAGAATGTCTCCCAAGACTGGCGGATTGGTCATGTTGGGACGGTCAGACGGTGTTTTGAAGCCAGCCGGCGTGAGGTTCGGTTCAAGTGAGATCTACAACGTGCTCACAAAAGAATATCCATTCGAGGTCGAGGACGCACTTTGTGTCGGCATGAAATTACCCAACGACAGTGACGAGGTTGTTGTCTTGTTTTTGAAATTGCAACCATCCATTTTGTTCACTGAGGATATGGTCAAGCAGATCAAGATGACGATTCGAACACAATTGTCGCCGCGTCACGTACCGAGCATTATCGAAGAGACACCGGCGATACCGTACACTGCCAATGGCAAGAAGACGGAAACAATCATTAAGGGTATTATTTCGAAGAGCAAAGTCACGGTTGGCGCGAGCGTCGCAAACGCAGATTGCTTGAACTGGTATAAGGAGTGGGCCGCTCGGCATTAGAAGACCTGCCAAGACTCAAAGAGAATAGCAATACGGAGCTGGTTGTCATGGATCGATGCATACATTACATTCCTCAATAACCTATCATATATTACAGTAGATGATCAAATCTTGGTAGTTCGAAATGATTCGCAAATAAGCACAGATGTCCGTGAACCATCGTCCAGTTACTCCTAAGTAATACAAATATTTCAACTTCCCGAAATCGAGTAGCAATGAATCAATTTTGGTTCCTGAAGTTCAATGAGGCGCATGCAGTTATTGATGAATGGAAGGTAGCGCGCCAAAGTGTTATCAAGCTCCCTTTTACTCCAATCCGATATCTTCCTCATCTCCCTCTCGTTCAATCTCATCTTCGAGATCGCTTTCCACGTCGGCAGCTTCTCCGTTCTTCCCTGGCAGCTCGCCAGATTCGCACGCATCAATCCATTCACTGTAAACATCAACCGGAACCGATAATGCTAGACAGCCCCTCGTTAACCCTAAACAAGCCACATCCAAGACGACAAAAAATACCGTTCGTTTGGGTTTGAAAATGCTGTCCACAGACTTTACAATTCAAAAATCCAAGCTTCAGCTTCTTGTCTATTCGGCAGACGACGGACTTTTCGTGGTTACAATACAAACAAGAGAACACCGTTGGCAGGGGATCGCGCTTCCGCGGACCTTGAGGTTTGCGAGTAGATTTCTTCCGTTTGCCCTGCAGGGAATACCGTCAATAAAACCCCAGCAATCTAATAAGAAGACATTGAAGACTGCGTACCATGATTCCCTGATATTGGTTGGACAATATCGATGTCGGGAACAACAAGTCTGCGCGAATATACTGAGGATCGCCGCAGCGGCATCCTAAATTACCCTGCCTTTCATGTCTATTGTGGCTTTAGTGTGGCAAAGCTGAGTGGCGGAGCTCGCACTACGTCATCTGCCGCTGATTAGACGCAGTTAACATTTTGGTAAAAGGATCTCAGTCTGTCTCTGTCATAGACTACCCTCTTGCCACAAGCACTCTCTTGCCTTGTGAGAAGACGTCGCGGGAACGGGACCAAGTGGCTTGGTTCTCGCCATCATGGACCCAATCCTGCGACGCCCTTGTACCAAGAAGGTTTTCGTGTTCATCAAGAATCTGATTTTGGTTATTTGTCAGTAGATAAAGGGTTCGTGTGTACTAAGAATTCGATTTTGGCCTAGTGTCATTGCATCAATGAAAGTATAGTAGAACAATGTCGCCGGAGGCAAGAGGGAAGATAGAGGGATCAAGCGGGGGCAGGCGTGGAGATATATAAAATCAGACGAGAGGCACAGAAACCAGAAATAGACAAGAACAGGAATCCAGACCGCGATCTGGCGACGCTGAGTGCGTGATAGCGTCGCGCGTCGACCGCGACTGATTTGTTTTCTTTCTTGTGCTCGCTTCAGTCCCCCACGCATTCTCTTTTATTATGGGCCGCGCAATTGCGACGTTGGGGGTATTGAAGTTATCTCTCGCAAAGCGTACATAGATTATCGTGGAGGGACTCAGCGACAACACAATCAAGAAGGTTCAGGATGTCATGCTTTCGCCGTCGTTTCTCTTCGAGTCATACGTACCACAATGTAGTTCAGCGGAGACTGTCGGTCGAGAATACCCTAGTCCTGATATCTTTTACCAATCTACTTATATCTCATAACTGCCTTTGGACCGAGATTTACGAAAAAGCCGATACTATCCAATAATACAAGGCCCATTTTGGATCTTAAAAACTGAGTCAGGCTGAGTTCGCATGTACAAGGAATTCAGGGGTAGGCCAGAACCGTCGAATGAAAGGTTGGGGTCACGGTTCCGGACGGACTAACAATCGCGTCAAATTCTGCCGTACCCTGAAATTTTGCTAGAGCATCAAAAGCGACAATATATTTTGCGCCGGCATGGCATGGGATAGGCGAGCGTTCGCAAGCAAACCCACTGTCGCAGTGTAAGTTCCAGCCGACAGTTGAGCTTAGGATATAGCTGTCACAAGCTTGTGGCGTTCAATATGTCTCACGTATATATCATATAAATTATATAAATTGCGATTAGTCGTGGTCTGTGGTAGGCTATTAACGAATTGTAGAGTGAGGAAGCTTGCAAGATATCCCATTCAATCTTCTTGTCCCTTGGTCTATAGTAAGTAGAACAATGCAGAGCGCGGCCAAGTCAACCTGACAGTCTAGGCTATCAGATCGAGCGCTAAGCGAGTAATTAACACCTCACAACGAAAGATCAACTGCCGTCAGGATATAAGCCCACGCCTTTCCGGAAGGAGATGTCGTTGGTTGACACTGTGACGAGATTCTCGAAATGACTATTTTAGGTGAAGTGTTGACGTGGCCAATCGGACGACTCCGACAGTTCCCGAGGCTGGTCCGTAAGCCGACGTCAGTTCAAACGCGCGTGGCCGATGGGCGCCCTGCTTGGCTACCAGGGGAAGCCTCCGTCACCGACTCAACAAATCCGGGACCAGCGGCAATGTTGGCGCTGCATAAGGACTAGGCGTTAATTTGGCAACGTGGGGTCAAAGCCGCGTGATAATGACTGCGCCTCAACAACAGCTGGCTTCTGGTGTTAGTTGCACCTGTGCTATAGTCCAATATGCCTTAAAATCAATCTCACGCGCGCATATTGGGAGTTCTCGAGCCGCAACGGGCACAGGTTATAACAGCTGTCGGCACGGTGGCGGCCTTCTGCGGTTATCTATAAACAGGCCCCGCCGCCACCCCCGAAACCACTGTTACTGTCTTGTTCCCTTCGTCTTCATATTCGTGTCCACAGTTCATCTGTGTTTAGATCACCTGTCTGCTGCTAGTTAGAGCAAATAAAGCTTACAAAATAACATTAACATGACGTTGCCGCCATCATCAGCTGACGCGTCGGTTGTTCTAAGTCAGATCCTTGCGACTGTTCAGGCGCTTCAGGCTGATTACAGGACCCTCTCCTCAAAAGTAAGCATATCTGGGCCTAATTCCGTAGGTCTGTTTAGTAAAAAACGGGCCGAGTTATTTCAGTTTGTTTCCTTACTAATTTCGGGTTTCTTTGTTTTTCGATGCGGACAAGCTAATGTTGGACTATTATGTTTTAGATTGATGCGTCTAATGAGTCTACATCTCGGGCAATGCGCAACTTGGAGTCTCGCATGGACGCACTTCGGGCAACCACTGACAACGCCAGTGCAATCATCAGTCCCTCGGCGCCAGCGTTACCCATCGTTGCAGTAGTTCCTGCTCTATCGGTCCAGTCTGAGCCAAGTCCTCCAATCTCTCCTCAGTTGCTGGCTGAATCACCAAAGAGCGACTCGGTTCTCGAGGGTGATAAGAAGAAGAACAAAGCTCCGTAAGTGCGGTAATGTGCATATTGTTGCTCTATCCGAGATACTGACGTGGAGTGATCTAGCACGAAATGGGGAAATCGAATCGTCTTGACGACCTATCCGGGCCAATCCGGTATCGATCCTATTCGGTTGCAGTGGGGTGCCATCGACCCACGCGTTCGGGGACCAATTGTGGTGTCTCGTAGCCTTTCTACTGTGCGCAAGCGCAACGGTAAGTACAGACAAATTACTAACAGCTGATTTTCTTACTGATTGTAATGTGTTAGCTGTCGGGGCTCATTCAGGATCATATGGTATCTATCACGCTTTAGCTGTCGCTATCGACGAGCTTAATTTGAACCATAAGCCAGATTTCACCAACACGGAGCCTCCCGTCGCAATTGGCCCGTTCCCCCAGTGGGGTGACGCTGAGAAGATTGTGGCTATGGATCCCTTTGGCCATTTGGCGCCCTGGCTGTTCAAAGATTATATGGATGATGGAATTGAGATAAGACCCACAATTGCTGTTACTAAAGCTCACATGAGACTTTATGAAATTGAGGATGAAGTCAGGAACGGAACACTGCGAGTTGACGGCAAGATCGTCATCAACGAACACGGCGATCTGACCGTTACCAAGGTTGCTGTTGAACCGGTTTGGTATCTTCCTGGTGTTGCAAAGAGGTTCGGCATCGATGAAGGTACACTTCGCCGCGCTTTGTTTGAGGACACCGGAGGCTCATACCCTGAGCTTATCACTCGTCCCGATATTAAAGTATTCTTGCCTCCAATTGGGGGGATGACCGCTTATATCTTCGGGGATCCTGCAAAGACGGCTGACCCTAACTGCCGTCTGGCTCTTCGTGTTCATGATGAATGCAACGGTAGTGATGTCTTCGGCAGCGATATTTGCACTTGTCGACCTTATCTTCTCTTCGGTATATCTGAAGCTGTAAAGGAGGCTCAGAATGGCGGCAGTGGCGTTGTTGTATATTTCCGTAAGGAAGGTCGCGCACTAGGCGAGGTTACGAAGTACTTGGTCTACAATGCTCGCAAACGTATGGGTGATAGCGCTGCAGAATATTTCACTAGAACGGAAAATATTGCCGGAGTTAAGGATATGCGTTTCCAAGCCTTGATGCCCGATATTCTGCACTTCCTTGGAATCAAGAAAATTGATCGGATGCTTTCTATGTCAAACATGAAGTATGACGCCATTGTCGGCCAAGGTATTCCGATCTACGAACGGGTCCCAATTCCTGAAGAGCTCATACCTGAGGATTCCCGTGTTGAGATTGACGCCAAGATCCACGCAGGATATTTCACTTCTGGAAAGGTTCTCACTCTGGAAGAGTTGTCGGCCGTCAAAGGACGCCAGTGGGAAGATGTCGACCACTGATCTAACCGACATAGTCCAGCGGCCACACTAATATGTATATATAAATTACAGGTCGTCTCAACCATGACTTGCATTGTTGTGAATTTGATTTATGTTGTGAGTTTTGGCGTGTATTGTAGACAGTCAGGGTTTTTCTTGGTATGCTGTGCCTTGAGTTGCTTTAGAATTTGGAACTTGTATCATAGCCGCTGGACTCGAAAGCGGCAATTAGGTGTGACGGCGCATATTTGGTTCAACGGCAGCTAAGGCTTTTATTTAATATTTGACTGTTGCCCGTATTATATATGTCATGCTGCTGCGTCGCGTTGTAAGCGCTGAGATCATTGCATCTTATATAACTTATCGTTCAATGATATTATTTGAAATTAACAGCGAATTATCATATGCATGGCGTCGATCATGTCGCTCACGCGACAATCGATGAATCGCCATCCGTAAGATTGTAGCGAGCATTGTGCACCGCGACGCCCATCCCCCCTCGGATATAATTCATGATACTTGCTTAGTGACGTTCGCACGCGTTTTTTGATGTAGGCGCAGCAGCCGTATGACGCGCGTCTTCGCCTGTCTGTGGAAGCGGGATTGCGCGGATAAAATCGCGTGGAGGTGGCCATGCTATGAACATTGCGTCGATGTGGCGGTGCTTGCGGCTGTCGCTTGTGTGCGACCACCAGTCTGCGCGTCAGGTAGCTTACCTTATCCTCTTAGCACGACCACAGTGGCTTATCCTGTGGCTGGGGTATGGCTGGTGAAGATAAGTGACAGAATATTCCAGCACGAAACCGTGTAAGTGTCGGCACGCGCGGCAGTGCACTGAGCAAGCGCCTCGAGCTGCGCTGGCCAGCCTGACGTTGCTGCCGTTTGCCCTCGCCGCCGCTGACTTTCTTTCGCTCTTCCCTCTTAAAAGCCCCTTGCAACCTCTTTCAGATCCTATCAGTTCTGTCCATCAATCACATTTTTGTCTATCTACAGTTCACTTGTATAATATTTCACAATGGATGGTAAGTGCACTTTTTTGAATGAATTGCCATAGATTGATTGCGTGATATTCTGGAACGTATGGCGTCCTTTTTTAGGTCGTCACGTCACTAATCTACTGTGCTCCCTGCTCCTGCCAACCAGTTTACTTTCCCCTGAGCGTCAGTGACAGTATGATTATCTGATGTTCAATCTTTATCTTATATGTGTGTGGTCTTATGGGAGTTGATGACTAACTTCTATTTGTTTAGACGAAGTTGCTGCGGTATGATACTCTTCACGATTTTGTTGATGTCGCCGTGGCATTCTCTTCCGTGGTGGCTGTGATCCACACCAATGGCCGCAATTGCACCCAAATGTGTTCAAGCCATCCCGGATCAGATGGAATTTGGTGACTTGAAAGTGAAGTATATGTCTGCTGACTGAGATATTGTATAGCTCGTTATCGATAATGGTTCGGGAATGTGCAAGGTATGTGTGTCCCAATTCGCGGTCAAAGATATCAATTGGAGTTTTCGTCAATCTAATTCTAATCATGTTTAGGCCGGTTTTGCCGGTGATGATGCCCCACGAGCTGTTTTCCCATCAATTGTCGGCCGTCCCCGCCACCAGGGTATGTAATTGTCTGAACAGCATCGACGCAACAGTATACCATTCTAACAAATGATCAGGTATCATGGTCGGTATGGGCCAGAAGGACTCGTATGTTGGTGATGAGGCTCAGTCAAAGAGAGGTATTTTGACTCTGAGATATCCTATCGAGCACGGTATTGTCACCAACTGGGACGATATGGAAAAGATCTGGCATCACACTTTCTACAACGAGCTCCGAGTTGCCCCTGAGGAGCACCCCGTTCTTCTTACCGAGGCTCCTATCAACCCCAAGTCTAACCGTGAGAAGATGACCCAGATTGTTTTCGAGACGTTCAATGCGCCTGCTTTCTATGTCTCCATTCAGGCTGTCCTCTCGCTGTATGCGTCTGGTCGTACGACTGGTATCGTCCTCGACTCTGGTGATGGTGTCACTCACGTTGTCCCCATCTACGAGGGTTTCACTCTTCCCCACGCTATCCTCCGTGTTGATATGGCTGGCCGTGATCTCACTGACTATCTCATGAAGATTCTTGCCGAGCGAGGATACAGCTTCAGCACTACTGCTGAGCGTGAAATTGTCCGTGACATCAAGGAGAAGCTTTGCTACGTCGCTCTTGACTTCGAGCAGGAGCTCCAGACTGCTGCCCAGAGCTCCAGCTTGGAGAAGTCGTACGAACTTCCTGACGGCCAGGTGATCACTATTGGCAACGAGCGCTTCCGTGCTCCCGAGGCTCTCTTCCACCCATCTGTCCTCGGACTTGAGGCCGCTGGTATTCACGAGACCACTTTCAACTCCATCATGAAGTGCGATGTCGATGTTCGTAAGGACCTCTACGGTAACATTGTTATGTCCGGTGGTACCACCATGTACCCCGGTATTGCCGACAGAATGCAGAAGGAGATAACCGCTCTTGCTCCTTCATCCATGAAGGTTAAGATCATTGCTCCTCCCGAGCGTAAGTACTCGGTCTGGATCGGTGGTTCCATTCTCGCCTCCCTCAGCACTTTCCAGCAGATGTGGATCTCGAAGCAGGAGTACGACGAAAGGTACGTGTCTCTGTGGTCTTATGTGCTATACTTGCTAACAGCCACCAGTGGCCCCTCCATCGTTCACCGCAAGTGCTTCTAAGCGTATCTTGCGCTGGACATCAATGTTGGCGTGATTTTATCTTGTAAACGTTGTGTGTACGTGATGTCAAGACTGGAGGGCACGTGTCATGATAGATAGCCCGTTTCTTAAAGTTAAGCCTTGTTATGTCAATGTTATATGTCTACGTTTGTTTGCCATTGATTTCGTGAGCAATCAATATGTTTTAAAAATATGTACGAAGCGTGCGAGCATGGAAATCATTTCGATTAGACCATTTCCCCTTACTCGTAAAACCGGCGCGCCACATGTATGAACGGTTAGTCTCTGTAATCTCGTATAGGTCCCTGCCATCTTTAGGTGCCACGGGACGGACTCACTAACGACTGATGCGAGGATTAGATAGCGGAAGAGGCCCAGGTCGTGCTAGATTCCCATAATTTTGGCCACCAGATCTGTTTGACCACGGACACAGCAACGACTATTGACCAAGAATAAAACGGGACAGCCCTGCTAATCATGAACTGATATTCAACCCATTTGTTAACTCTTTTGCCCAGGGCGGTCATCGCGCGAATACTGTCGAGATGGCGGTCTCACAAGTCCGGTGTAATAACATTGTATGAAGCTTTGCACTTGTTGCCAAAGAGCAATAAGGATGCGCGCATTCGCATCCAGAGTGGCAGTGGCAGACTACTGCCAAATTGCGGCAGGGAATGGAATTGGTCCTGCCAGAGGCGCAGCCTTGTTACTAGATGTTCAATATGGATGGTATCGGAGAACTCGGCACTCGGTGGCCAAACGGTGTAGTGGGCCATTTGGCCACAAACATTGATTTTCACAGACGATATGTAACTCGTATGAATATGAAAAGAACAGCGTAGCCAGCAATTAGTTAGTCGTGAATTGTGTTTCTAAAGCCACATTTTAGCTTCCCTCGTTCCTGTCGCATGTGAGAGGGCAAGGACCAAGAAGTTTGTTCCCGCAGAACGTGTTAATAGTCAACGTCTGCATCCACTGAGCGACCAATCGAACGCCGGCAATCTTTTATTAGCATGGTGATTCTACCATCCGATTTGACGTTTGTAAAAGAGCAGCACCTGGACAGCCTTGGAAGGAAGCTGGTGTCAACCGTACACTCCCACAGCGGAACTCACAGAAGCAAGCTAAGGCTCATACCAACGCTCAGTCTTAAGTTCATCATAAAATATTACTCCGTAGCTTCGCTCTTGTGAGCGGTGAATATTTCATATTGATTTCGGCGGAAGTTTATCAAGGCTCCTAAAGGGGCGGGACTTCCGACCTCGAGAAACAAACTCGAGATCGCGAATTTAGCGCCCTTACCCTGTCGAAAATTGTCCGGAGCGACTCACTGCGGTAACTAGCCGTCCAGCTTCCGCACTCGGACCATAAATTTTGACAGCAGGCTGCCTGCCACTCGCTGACGCTATCGGGCTCTACAGGGCGAACCAGACCCACAGTTCTTAGCTTTGTTATTTGTGGCGGATTGTCAAAACACCGGCGCTTGACATTCGCGCATACGGGATGTTATCCTAATGATTTAGTGTTGGACGTATGTAGGTCGTGCCATGTTCGACTATTGCATTTCTGTTGCTGCTTGCGAAAAAAAAAAATGAAGAAAAAGAAAAGCACCAAGCCTGCGCGTGTATAAACTGGCTATCGTGCAGGTTGGACCTGCAGGCTCTGGCGCTATCGCAGCCACTCCGGAACCGTCATGGGACAAGGACAGTAAACTTAGGCATACAGTGATACAGCTTGAAGCTCTGTTCTGGGTAAGGGTTCTCGCAGTTTCCTCGGCGACGGCCGCTGCGCAAGAAAAACCTTGCCAGTGTATTTCGTGCTTTTTTGATGATGAACATATGCGCTCCTTAGCTGAAAGTGCAACTTTGAGGTACCAAGTAAGAGCAATTTGCTCACCCAATAAATAGAAGATGTTGTCGTGCATATGTTAATATTTAATTCATATATTTATTTCTTTAACTTATATTCTTATTTTTTTCGAGCAAATATCAAGTCCCCCAGAACCCAGCGCGTTCAGCCTTGTTTGAGTAGCCATAGAACGCATAAAGCCAATGAATCTCAGAACGACTCCAAAAACGCCAAATCGTCACAAAAACTCCGTGAAATACGTGAATAAAGCAAAAACACCGTTATCAGAAGCCTCTGATTGCCATCCGTACTCATACCAGTATGATCCACACGCCGGCCATCTATATCTGCAAGAACGCATTACAAAGCATGTTGCCAAAACAACGTTGGTTAAATCCACCACATATCTCGACTGTCCGTACTACTACCTGACGCGCCATTGACCTGCTCGAGAATCTTTGCGGCCATCTCATCAGCTTGGATCTGCTCGGAGTTGATATCGACGCCGATTCCTCGCATTGGGTATGACGCGTATCCACACTGCACTTCTTCTTCAAAGAAAGTCGGATCCTGCATAATTCTAGGCGTCGACGGCTCTGACGATGGTGGAGATGAGAGAGTTGTTGTCAGGTCGTGTGAGCTCTGGGGAATGGAATATGAATCGTCGAAGCGGTAGAGGGAGGCCGATGAAGAGTTTATGGAGATAGATGATCGTCGCGATCCCCGTGTGGCCTGCTGTCGAGTCATATCGACATTGTAAAGAGCGGTGACCGGTCCGTCGAACGAGAATCGGGCAGATGTAGGGCTCCATGTTGATTCTGCACCGCCATCGCTAACGCTTGATGACGGGCGCCGCAATAGAGTTGGCGATGTTGGACTAGTCCAGGTAGTAGCTATATCTGTTGTTGATGATGACGATCGAGGGAGAGTAAATCGTCGCTTGAGCTTCTTGGTCAATGACCGAGTAAGATGTAGTGAATGCGAATCGCTCATGCTGGCCGTATCTATAAAGGGAATGGATATCAGACGTGGACGCGACCGTGAGACCGATATCAAGCACCGCCGACAAGGATAGGGATAGTATAAATAATTGCTCCGGCGATACAGAAGGATGGTGAGAAATGGACGTTGCACGAACAGAGCAGACTGAAGTGGGTGTGGGCGAGTAGAAGTATCTTTAGAACAAGTCAAGCCGTTTTGGCATTCCTCTGATATTTACCTCGAAATAGACCCGACCGAGTAACTTAGCTCATCGGTCCAGCAAGCACGCGCGCCGCCGAAAAAAGTTTAGTGAGCATGCTGGCACGTCCCAAGAAGGCCCAAACGCTGAGAAAGCTAAGTAAAGTTCTTGTAATTACACTAAAGCCAGCGAGTACAGAAGCACATATTTTCGTTTGGGCGCACGCTAGTCCTAATTTGGTCTGCATGTGGTCTGCATGGCATGCATGTGCCGCCGGGCCCTGACAACATGGCGCACTATTATTCTGCTCCAAATCACTGCATTGTCGACATTTAGCACCCTACCTAGTAATCGTTGAAGCTCTGGACAATGGCATGGTAGTCTGGCAAAGAGCCAGACATCATCACCGACTAGTCCGTTCTCAAAATCGACACATGCGATTGTGCTGGAGGGACGAAGCACGTCCATCGATCCAGTCAGGACGCGAACATCAGCAGGTGAACGCGCATGAACTTGTGCGTACTTGAGAACCTTCCATTAAGACGTTGTGTCGGTGCAATCGTGCCGGTTGCCGCGTATCCATTATATGGCCTGTACCTACGACCTGATGAAAACCGGGAGTCTCTAAACGACCAGTAGTCCAGGGTCCGCAATCTGCATGCAATGAGCGAGCCCAGTTGTGCCTGGGCTCCAAACTTATTGCGGCGTTGCAGACGGCCGCGTGCATCATACACTGATTCTCTGTGTAGCTTCGTCGTACCAAAACGCCAGCGCTCAGTCCAACCTCAGTTGCGCAGAGCCGCCTGTTCTCGCTGCTTCGTATGCCCTTACCCATACTGGTCTGCCTACTCAGCGACACAGGGTGACATTCTCCCAGTTGCCGTGTGATTTAGAATTTTGTCCGTCAGACTCCGCTAAGATTGAGAACATGGCGACCATTTGCTAGTTCAGTCGTTTTCAAGGTCTGCCTTAAATTGCGTATAATGGGAAAAAGCCTTTGTGTTTGGCGTGTCTGAAATTGGACTTCCACTGCAATGGCTAAACCATTCAACCCAACTCCTTATGACACTGATTCTGATTCTGATGCGCACTTCGCTCCGTGCTCAAGGCTAGGAATCGTCGGGTGTAAGTGACGCTCTTCCCGATTGTCGCAGTTGATATCTCTGAGCAGGGACACTGTATCTTGACACTGTATCTTGTGTGCTATGGAATCGATCGAGGATTTTTAGAGTAATGCCTGCCACCTACCGAATACTGAGAACGTTATTTTCTCAGCGACAAATCAGTTTATGGCAGCAATCGCAGCTCCACATGTTTTCGTTGGCCAACGGAAGCTTGACATGGCTGTCGCTGGCAAGCATGGACTAATCTTCGGTATTCGAATATCTGCATTTTAGAGTATGTGCCCATTGAGCACTGAATTACTTGATGTTTGACAGTATGTGCGATTGCGGTGGAAGTTTTTAGTGCCCGTGTTACGACCGGGGCACGTAACCCGCTGCGTCCAACGACTGTTCAGTACATTTTAATTTGGAAGTTCCGTTTGCGTGTGTTGCGTGTGGACGAATTCCGAGATGGTGAGAGACTATCTATACATCCAATGTTGACCGTGACAACCGAGGCATTATCGTGCCGGCTCCCTGATGAGGGGCGTAAGTTGCCGCAAAACTTACACGACCCTGAGGATCCTTGCTGAAGAAGACGGGCAGCTACATAGGGTCACATACGACCGAGCTGATTAAAATATATTGCATCCATCTTGGGCAGCGATTGTCGTCAATAGGTCTTGAAATAAACCGAGCTAATTTGTCTCAGAGCATTAACTGCTGTGATGACTACAGTGGGGGCTGCACACGTAATCATCCTAGACGTATAGATAGCAATTGGATAAACTGGATTGCGCATATGGTCTGGAGGAGCAGCCTTATTAGATCACGCTTTGTCTTGCTTATGTCGACCCCGATTCTCAGTGTGCAGTCCCTTGCTAGTATGAGTTTGGTTTTGGGATTTCTAGAATAGCTCCATGCTCTATTTCCCTTGAACTCTCTAAGTGTCGCAAACTTATTATAATATTTATTATAATATTCGCCGGAAATAGTCGCCAGTTTGTATTCGACGCCGGTGTGCTGGTGATGGCTAGCCAAACTTGGCAGGCCTCCGACGGCGCATTTTTGTACCCAAGCCCCGGAAAATAAAGCCCCGGGCTACTGTATTGGGCAAACTGCGCAGATCAATTTAAAAGTTAATTCTGGATTCCGGAATTGAGCATGTCCAGTTGCGGGCTTAGCTCTCAGACAAATGCAAAAAAAATGACGTGAACGTAGGGATTCAAATCGGGAAATCAGATGAGAAAATATATTCATGATTTGTAGGCCCTCGCAACCCAGCATTTGGCTTGCATTTGCATAACCCTAGCCTTACGTCGATCCTGGGCTGCAAATTGTGTACGATCTGCAGAATTTCTGCCGCGCGATGGCATGTTCGCTTCCAACAGCCCGGAGAGCGACACACGCCGAACAACCCGATTCAGCAAGCGACGCACTTCGAGTCATCTAGCTGTATAATGTCCGCTTCCTCGCAGTTTGTGCCAGGACATCGGACAATCACCTACGTTTGTACGATAAGTCCACGGCCACCCCACGCGGCCACGCCCCGCGAGTGCAGCAAGGTGATATGGATCCAGGCTTCATGATCGCGCGATTACACGACTTTCCTCAATCGATCCGCTTTGAGTTTGATATGTCGCCCGGCTAGGCCCTATTCCTAGCACCCACCCCGAACTCGGATTTATTCTCATTGACAAGTCAAATGATTGGCTTTATCTTCCCGAGCTCGAAGCACACGAGCCTTGGCAGGCGGAATCAGGCCGAACAAATATGTAAACCGCGTGCTTGGGCCGCCGCCGGGCAATTATAAACGTTTTTCCCGAGTTGGGTAAGTTGGGACGAGAAGCGGGCGGTAAAGTGTAGAGCTTGCTGCAGCCCCGAAATGCAAAGTTGCTTTTTGTAATAAATTCTTCCCTATCGCAGAATCAATTTACTGGGGTACGTTGTCGACTACAAGCCTACAACCAACCAAGCCACTCTGCCTGCAGCGCGCTAGGTAAGTCATTAGTGCTGGCGCACGTATCTAAGCCACCGCAACCACGCGTAATTGTTAGCATTCGAGGGCCCGTCTTCCTGACCGATCTCCCGCACTGCCATGGCGCTGCGCCTACGCAATACGTGTAAGACACGAAATTCTTGGATGAAATTACATATATGCCGCGGGTCATCATTAGCAGTAATTGGCGATTCAAATGGCAGTACTCGATGCAGCAATCGTCTGAAGTATGTAGTACTTGATAATTTACAAGCTGAAGTCACAATAATCGACGACGACAATTATATCGTCGGGAACTGCAACGGCACGTGGAACACGTGGGATCTTGCGAAATATTAATCATTATGCACCCATTACACCTTATCGCCGCACGCGATTGTTCGCAGACCACGTGCATTTTTTTCTTCCCCGATGCATTAGACAGTATATACCTAGGGCTCAGTCATCAGTCATCATGCCGGAGAGTCTGTGAATGCACTCTAGATATCGTTTTACTGTTTGCGTGACTTCAGTGGACTATATCACTATGGCTCTGGGACGCAAGATAATTGATCATCACCCTTCAATAATATCAAGCACGTTAAATCACTGTATACTCGTCAGCATCATCTGTTCCGATAACTCGTATTTATTAAACGATTCAATGGAATCCTTGGCTGTTACTATGTTAGCGGCTAGTCCGACTGTAAACCACCGCGTTGGCGGCGTTATTCAGTTTCAATGCACCTAGAACCAAGGTTACGAGCCCTAATATGCTCCTATGCGGAGGGGATGTTATAGTCCGAGGCTAGTAATCATAGTTGCTTGAGAATAGAACTGATAAGCCATAACGCAATGTATCATGACAGTATGCGTTCTGCAGAGTATAGAACAATTTTGAGATCTACTTAATCATCTTGATACATGGGACAACCCAGGGAATGGGTAGGACATTGTAATGCTGGACTTCTCGTATGGCTAGTGCGCAATGAAAGGCGTCGTAAATCTCCGAAGGTAGCGTTTGTGCACGTGGTTCCTTCCAACGTTACAAACGTTACTCCGTTCGCAACTGCTGCATCAAACGTACATGTATGATATTCGCGGTTGGTGTAATGGAAAGTAGGACACGCTGTCAGGGCCCATCGCTGCTAGCCGGCTGAACCGTAGTCCTGCGGAGGTTTTCATATCCGCTGCCAAGTGCTCACTTGGTTGTCTGTGACCTGCAGATAGTGCATCATATGGAGCTAAGGGAAAAAAGAAGCCCCGGGCGAATTAGCCTGTCGGGAGTTATGTCAAACTAAGGGCCCCGCTTTCTAGTACTTGAACTGTCATTCAGCTCGGCACATAACTCGACTAATACACAGTAGTATCACGCAGAGAAAATAGACATTGGTTATATCTCGTTATCTATCGATCAGATTCCTGTCAGCCAATCGGAACATCACCCTACAGTTGTAGAACATGGCGAGCCATCTGCAGAGAGTAAAGTGCGAGTTATTTCTCTTGTTGGTGGCACGCTGGCTATAGGACCCGATGTACTGCACAACAACATTGCACCAATTCTCTGCGATTGCTCTGAAGATCAGCTTGGACCCAAAGACCCGTGAGCCCATCGCATGTCACGAAAGCGGAACATTACCGTTAGCCTATCTAACTGACACTGTTCTGACGTAACGTTTATGGGCTGCAGTTTCGCTGCCATGGGCACTTCATCCCAATCCATGACTAAAGTCCTGCTTGCTTGAAGTATCACTGGTGATCGACAGCCATCGCGGAACTGCGGCTTAAGATTTTGTTAACTCCTACGTAGGTCGATGTGGGCTAAGTCTATAGCACGGGATTCGGAATGGTGCGCGGAACAACGTCCTCCTATTTGCGGTCGGAACCATCTAAGTATTCGTCCAATTTCACTGGATCGTGTTTTGAGCTAGAGCTACCACCATGCCGAGAAACTATACAACTCCATGGCAGTACACGCTGAGACAAGACCCGGGGGCCCAAGTTGAATTGAATCAAATGTTAGGAAGATTCTCGTCCGAATCTCTAAATCGCCGATTTGCACACTGACAGCCCACTATGGTACAGAAAGAGAGCAACGTAGTTCCCAACTTGACGCCTGAAAGACAGCATTAACAAGAGCAGATAGAAATCCTGAAAAATACTACATTGCAAGTAAGATCGAAACCATTTGCGTATCCCGAGTTTCTAATGCCAGAACATGCACTAACGATTCGATTAGGATAAATATTTAGTACTCTGCGGATCTTTGTACGGCTCTAAAATTGCATTATAATCAGAATCAAACCTACTCATGACAACAGCACGTACCTTCTAAAAGCCTTACGATACTCCCTTTGATCTTCTGGTTTTCCAAAGTACAGTTGAGCAGCATCAAGGTTCATCCACGTCCGAGGATCTGGCGACAGCTGTTCATTTTCAAGAACCTCGATCAGGGCCTCGATATGACTCTTGATGTCATCTGTTCTCCGTGGCCTGTAATACGGCACTCCATCAGCTATTATAGACGTCAGTAAATACCAAAAACTGAATCTCAGTCATTGCAAGGTCCTCATACACGTTATGTTCACATGGTATATTGGCGTCTCGAACATGACCCGTGGCTGCTCTTCAGGGAATCGTTGCGAAAGAACCATCTTTATTCGGAACAAGCCGCCATCTAAATTTGTCATGGGACGCCCGATGTAAATCTTTCAAACTAGCGTTTAGTCAATGATCAGCAGACCAAATGTACGCGAACTCACCATTCTCCAGCAAAACGGATTATTCTCTATTAACTCTAGCATAACTGTCCCCTCGAATTTGCCCAAGAAATGCTGATATGTCTGGTTAAATTGCAACTGTAGACTGGCAGAAATTCCTTCGTCGTTTTTGGTGGCTTCAGCGCCTTGTTTCACCCACGTGTCTGCCTCGGCATCGATCACGGTTTTGACTGCGTTCATTCTCCTCTCAAGCTCATGGTACGAGAATTTCCCGCCCATCTGATTTCCACCATACTCGAATGGCATAGTGGCAAACTGGTGGCCGTCCTGTACTTTTCCGCGTTCTCTTGAAATAGTTCTCACATATGTGGGATAATAATACCTGAATAGCCGCTTGCAGAGATCAGTAAATGGCTCCAAATGCGCCCGTTTATGCTCTTCTGCCTCTCGCTCTGCAGGCGACAGGTGGGAAATGTCCTCCAGTGGATTGACCCTACCCGTCGAAGGGTTGATCCGCATATACCCTTCCAACCGTTGTAAAATTGATATCCTGAATGTCTCGTGTTGTATCTGGAAGGAATATTTCAGTACACATCTTCAGACATGACAATGTCACACGCTAGATACCTTTTGGCAGTACTGTTCCTGCTCTGCCTTGTAGCTCATTTCCTTCTGTCCTCCAGCTTCATACCCGGGTTCGTTTTCAAAAGGGTTGGCGCTCATAAGACTTTGTATTGACAAGAGGACGGACTCAATACCTTGAGCTGACGACCACTGTTCACCAGCTTCTCCTCGCCATGTACTATAACGTCGCCAGTTATTATACTCTGCCCCATATAGCGACACCCACAAGGATCATACCCTAATATGGACAAGCACACTTTTCCGCCTGCGTATATCTATGTCGCTGTTAACCAATCTTCATACGAAGCAGATCATTAATGAACACGCACGTTGGGGTTAAACCTGGTACGGCCACCATTCGTCGTTATGGCATTCACTTTAGGAGGACTTGTAGGATAGTCTATATTTAAGTTAGCCAATGACCTACGCGCCAGCAGGCAAGTCTCGCTCCGGATCATTCAAACGGCGGACAACGACATACCTCTCGGAAATTGCATGTTGAACTCAAAGAATCCGTATTCGTAAGGAGTATCAGGCGGTCCCATAATAAGAGCTCTGACGTTCGTTATGTCGTCTTCGTTGTAGGACACGTAAATTGCTGTTTACAATCCGTCAACCCGCGTCCGCAGACATTATCCCGTTGCAAATTTGTACAGCTCATGTGAATCATTGGCGACAATTCTGCCATTACACATTATAATATTGCGTCGCTCTTACCTTGATCTGGATTCTTCTGAATATCGGCCAGCTCCTTTAACAAACGTAGAGTGTTCGTGGCCATGATCTTTTTATTACGCTGATACTATCAGGAGTAAATGTGATCGGTCAATATATAGACGTAGTTTTATTATTGGCCTGTCCGGAGGTAGACGATACCGATGCCAGAGCCGTTGAATCGAATCACACGGAGGACGAATGTGGAGCGACGCGCTTCGACTTAATTTTCTACCCGGCACAAATCTGATGATGGGACGCGACTGTCGCTGAGTCAGATGATTTATTGACAGACGCGTGTTTGCTGGACCAGCATCATTTTTGGAAGTGGATATGGATAATATAATCTTATGGTCGCTTATATTGCCATTCTGTGCAGTACCTTATTTAAATTGAGCCATGCCATTCAGCGTCAGCCCCGTGCAACTGCTTCTTAAGAGTGTTGCATTACGTCTAGCAAATACATATAGCTGGGCGGTATTGCCTGTAATATACGTTCAATTTGACTACAAAATACATCATTGAAAACAAGGGAAACAATCAACCAGAGTACTCCAATTTGATGATGCTAACTGTGAAACAATTTTTGACCCTAGCAATACGTCATAACCACATGGCAAATGTCAGATAAGTCCATGAGCATTTCACACTCATGATGACAATCTAACCCGGCGACCGAATTTGCCAATTTACATCATGCCAATCTCATGGCAGTAAAGGATTCAGCCGACTAGGCGTAGTACCTGCAAATTATTTCTTAACTCTACTCTCGTAACAAGCACGAGCCGACAGGAGTGGACTTACAGCTCTAAGCTCATGCCATTGTGAATCTCATAATCCGCCAGAGTGATATGGTCTTTAAAAGTAGTATATCTGAATGGTCCTCTATATTAGCTTTCCAGACTAGCACGAGAGGTTGGAAGATGACCTACGACTTCTTCAGAACTGTGGCATACGTTGTCAGTACCAGGATAGGATATCTTTCGCAAATGCAAAACATACTGATTTTCTCCGGAGCAGTACCGATCTGGCTCGCGACTAACTTCTTAAAATCACCGATAGTATCGTCCGGGAGGCACTATTCGTGAAATACTTTCAGTGAATAATCTTCATCAACCACATAGGCTCAAATTTCGCAGTAGTGATGCTCATCTGACGGCATACCTTAACCCGTATTTTCTTTCCAAGACTGATGTCCGAATCATTAGTATTGATGTCTGATAGGAATCACGGCAATCCGGCTGCCACAACTCATAATAACAGTGCTCACCGATCGTTGCATATGACTTCAATCATTTCGCGTATCTAGATACTTAGCCCAGTAGATACAGTAGAATTGGCTGCAGGCTGGTATTCAGATGCGGTCTTGCGCTGTAGAGGCCGAATGGCGTCGGTGTTGGGCTCTCTGTCGTCTTCAAACCTTGTTACTTTGGGACGTGTCGTAGGCAGTGATCGCGAAACGCCCTCGCAATTTCTACTGAGGCTGGTCTGTCTATTTGGTAATCATAGAATACCTAACAAGCTCTTCATATTAACTGATATCTCTACACTAACTTTTCTGGAAACCATGCCGCAAGACAAATTCGCGCTCGTAGCAAGGCCGGACGCGCCAGAGTCACATCGATAACAATAGGATCGCCAGCATGAAACAATGATAGTCTGCATATAAGTTACGCTTTATTTTGAGTCTATATCATCCGTACCCATACCATCACATAATCTCATACGGCGGACATCATAACAACGACAAAGATCATGAGAGGAAAAAAAAGCTAATAACACAAATCGCCGCCTGAAAAATTTAACAATATGCAACACAAAATGAAATCCCGTAGATAAATAAAATATAGCACACGAAAAGTAATTACGAAGCAATCCAAACATGACAGCAAATCAAGCAAAACCAAATGCGTTACATGACAATTTTAATGGAACAGCGTCTATTCAGCAGCATCTTCCTCCTCGGCCAGCAACTTCTCGCACTCGAGAGCAGCCATGCAGCCAGTGCCAGCGCTGGTAATAGCCTGGCGATATCGCTTGTCCTGAACATCACCAGCAGCGAAAACACCGTGGACACTGGTCTGAGCAGTGCCGGGCTTGGTGATAATATACCCATCCTCGTCAGTCTCAAGCTGACCCTTAACAATAGCAGTAGCAGGAACGTGGCCGATGGCGTAGAAGAGACCGTTAGCCTCAAGGTCGGAAAGCCTGTCGTCCTTGGTGGACTTTATGACGAGCTTGGCCAACAGACCGTTGTCACCCTTAGCCTCAACAGGAGCAGTGTTCCACAGAATCTCGACCTTCGGGTGGGACTGGAGGCGCTTAGCCATGATATTGGAGGCACGGAGTTTGTCACGGCGGACTAGGACGTATACTTTGGAACCGTACTTGGTCAAGAAAAGAGCCTCTTCGGCAGCAGAGTCACCACCACCAACAACGACGAGAGGTTTGTTTCGGAAGATGGGGACGGCACCATCGCAAACAGCACAGGCAGAAATACCTGATTGCCAGTATGTCTCCTCTCCGGGGATGTGAAGACGCTTGGCGGAAGCACCAGTGGCCATGATAACAGTATCGGCTGTGTTAGGCTCCTGGTCCTCGTTGTCCTCAGTCCAATATTTGAAAGGACGAGAGGAGAGATCAAGTCGAGAAACAGTCTCAGTGATGATCTCGGTGCCGAACTTCTCCGACTGAGCGCGCATGTTGTCCATGAGCTCCGCCCCTAGGATGCCGTTCGGGAAACCGGGGAAGTTCTCGATCTAAACAAGCTACGTTAACAATCGCGCTCTGACTCAAAATGAATATTCACTTTAACCCACCTCTGTGGTGGTGGTCAATTGGCCACCAGCAGCAATGCCGTTAGCAAGCATACCTACACCGTTGGTTAGCAGTCTTCGTTCGCACGATCCGGAAAAAGAAATAGCCATTGGATCAATTCAACCGCACTATCTCTGTAACCACTTACCCTCATATAAGGTCGGCTTGATCTCGGCACGGGCGAGATAGATGGCAGCGGTGTGGGCTGCAGGACCGGAGCCTAAACCAATTGTTAGCAGCTGTTTCGACGGAGTTGGCCGCTTTACATGAGATAAAGTCAGGTATTCGCGGCCAACTGGCAAATAGGCATACCGATGATAACAACTTTGGAGTGCGTCATTCTTTTCTGATTTGAATATGTAGAGAGCGAAGTAGGATAGAGCAGAGGAGTTGGACTAGTTGGGCTGGATGCAGAAATGGAACTCGAGAGAAGAGCCGACGACGCTGCTGAGAGATATATGGACCGACGGAGAGAAAAGCGACGAAGTGACGAGAAAAACACTTTTGCAGATGGACGAACTAAAGACGGCGCGATGAAGGGCTGAAAAGGCAGACCTGAGACGACAGGCGCAGGAACGTGGTGTACGAGGAGATTGGAGACTGGAAGGCAGATAATTATCAGATAGCGAGCCCGAAGCGTGGCGGTGCTGGTGGCAAGGTTGTGGCTGCGCTAAGCAATTTGGGGTCCCAAGTTGTCACCGAAAACCCTCGAAGTGGCTTATGCTAGAAACTCTTGGACCGGGCGATGCGCAGCGTTCTTAAAGTGCGCTGGGCCATATCCATTTCCAGCTCGATCCGGCCATCGTACGGCTGATTACAATATACATAACTTAACTGTCGTGATGCCGTCAGCACAGAGCGTGGGCCAGGGGCAATTTTGCCGCCGTCGTTAAAGGTGGCGATGAAGTATGTGCGGCGCGGCCCAGGTGTGGCGGTGAGGCTCGACCATTATTTCAAATCTGGAGCCAGTTTAGTAAGAGTTCGCCTGTCTAGAACCCTGAAGAACCGAATACACACACGCGTCGGCATGTCGCGCTGTCGCGTGCGCAGCTTCAATCCAAACTCGATATTTGTCGTAGTTGAATGATTATATACTACTTGTGCAGTTGTTAGGAATATTTTAATGGGAAGCAGCTTATTAGTGGTATTTGCACAAAACCGGCGGGCTGGTCTCACTGACTATAGCCGAAGCGAGTCGAACAAGCATTGAAGACCAAAACACAGTTTATCACTTCCATTTCAATTTTAGCATAATATAGTGCAACTGGGCCCTGCCTCCGACCACTGGAATGGCCCTTGGCGGCGTCCAATCCTGCGTCTGTTCGTAGTTATTACTCTTAACAGATTGTTCCAGGACCCCTGAGAACGTCTTCAGTGTCACGTTCGTTGGCGAAAGTTATGATGCGGCACCATGACATAAACGGCTGACTTCGGCAATCGCCGCTTTGACTAATCAGGCTTACCTTGGCCCTGATTCGCCAAATTTTAATGTTAGTGTAAGCAACTTTGGCTGGAATCGGCCCCAGCTTGACATTTTAGAATTCTAGTCTTGTTGTCTTCATTGGATTCTAGACTTTTAGTTGCTATCTACCGCGCTTGGTCCGATTTTGCAATTTGCATGTGTCACAAGCTCACAATGTGGTGTTCTGGACTTCACCGTATTCGACACACGTTCGTTCGTGCAGCCAGACACTAAGCAACGTGTTCAGTTGCTTCGTTATATTCACTGCCATGGGGAAAAATCGCCGTCCGTAATTGAAAGATGATATGATGTTCTGTGAGGAATATCCAAACCTCATACGATACATTGTCGCATCCTCTGCATTGATAGCGTCTATTCTCAGCTGCGTTTCAAGCCTTTTGCTCATTTACACTAATTCCAACGATGCGTTCTTTTTCTTTCGTCCATGACCAACATCATGGCGCTCACTGTGTCTTGCGGGCAACAACATAACTATATGAAGCATGGCAATTGCATTAAATTTATCAGATCATGTGCTTGACATCGCTGTCCGCGTCAAACAAGGATCGCAATGGTCGCATTATGTTGATGAAATATGTCGATAGCTATTTAGGCACAGAAACTCCTCAACCAAGAACTAGAATCGCGAGATATCTCTTCCAAACAACCAGTTCGTGAACCTATGACATGTTAATACGTCACTGATATTTACGAAAGAAGATCTAACCAATATATCGGAATCAAGATCTTATTCTTGATACTGACACTCATCGAAAAGTAAGCGCCGCGCCACAATAGCCACGCAGTTCGGCTAAGAGAGTAATTGTTTAGTTCAGACTTGCCGTGAATGAATTCATGCTTTGGAGACGTACCCCTTGACTTCACCACTGTTGCCTTGCACGATGGCACGCCAGCCGCCAATGTATGCCATAATGCCACGGTTATTGAACACAAATGGTTGATGTTCAACTTCAACTTTACCTTTTGCTTCTTTATTGAGTTCTTTGGAGAGGTATAATGCCTTTTGCGACGCGACTACGCTACAGTTAGCACGGTCAGTGGTTTCGACAGATTCATGGCTGTACGCACCTTGCGCTGTTGCAGGCAAATATCCATCGTCGATCTGTGCACAATCACCCAACGCAAAAACATCCTTGTTCAGTATTGCTTTGCCCTTGGAATCCTTAGCATATACGTTCAAGTAACCATCTGTCACTATGTTGTTTCGCTTGTCCTTCACAACCGCATCGCTTCCTGCGACGAATGGATTAGGCGCCAGTCCGGTCGACCATACCAAAAGTCCGTAGTTGACAGTTTCGTCGTCACCGTCTCTATTTTTGATCCGCAGGGAGTGCTCCATCACTTCCTGGACCATGACACCTGTTCTGATCTCAATGTTATGACGTCGGAAATGCTGCTCGGCATACTTTGACAGCGACTTGTCAAAGGTCCCTAGAATGTTTTTGGCGACATCGAAGATCGTGATTTGGACATATGGCATGAGACTGGGATAATAAAGCTGCATATCATCCTTTATGAGGTCATGCAGCTCGGCCGCGAATTCAACGCCGGTTGGACCCCCGCCAACGATGCAGAAGTGAAGCAAATCGCGCTTATGCTCTTCGGACACGAGGAACAAATTTGCGGCTTCAAATCCTTGTTTAATTGTTAGCATAAGCCATCCCTGGAATCAAATCAATGAACAACTTGCGTTCCAAAATGCGCTTTCGAATTCGCCGCGCATCGCCAACGTCTTTGAGAAAAAAAGCGTGCTCGTTAACACCCTTTATATTGAATGTCTGAGAATAGCAGCCAACAGCAATAGCAAGCTTGTCGTATTGAATGTCAAATGTCGCACTGGGATCAACTTCAGAGATTCGGGGCGATACGGTGACGGTCTTGGTCTTCATATCGATGTCGGTCGCAATCCCTTCCACAAGCTCCACTGTCGGCAGGTTGTTGTCGATGGTCTTGATATCTTTGCGCTTCATCGCGACGTTTATGCGTTTGATCGCGTCGTCTAACACGTCGGCTAACTTACGCCAACCGAGGCCCTTGTCGCGGACGCTCTCGATCGCGACACGGGTTTCGAGCGTACCGACGGCGGTCGAGGCCAGCAGTGGTGTAAAGACAAAGTATGATCTTGGAGAGACGACGATGCATCGGTAGTACCGCGAATTAAGATGGCGGAGAAGATTGTACCCTGCCCACCCGGAGCCCAGAATGACGACTGTCTGACGGTCTACAGCGGGCGTTAGATCTGTTCAACAGCTCCCTCAACTTGAGTTGTGTACTTACGGTCCTTTGCGAGCCGCGGCATTTGCTTATTACGATATCCTTGGGATTCTGCCTCGCGTATTTGAACAGCAGCGGACATACGGCGAACGACAATATGATTTGTCGCCATTCGAGAAGGAGGGCAGCCGACTAATGAACGCGCTAGCACGCGAGAGAGGATGAGCATGTTGAAGCAATGTGAGCTTATTACCGGGCTTCCAACTAGGTCGCGATATATGTAGAGCTATCAACTGTATTTATATACGCTAATACGATCGACTGGGCGATGGTCCTGTTAATGCTCGCTGTCCGTAGGAGACACAGTTCCAGATGCGTGACTATTGCTTCAGCAGATTGTAGATCGCTGTCTGGATAAGCAAGTGTTAAGGATGCAAATCAGTTGGGGAGAATTTGTGGTCCTCGCAGTAAAACATATGCCATCACTGGTCCCGTAGCTCATTGTCGCGGGCCGGAACGTGCGAGGACACGATTCCCCGAACCCGAACAGACATCACGTTCAATAATAACCCGCCAATAACCGGGCGCAGAAAAAGACTAATAGCTTCAGGCATATACTTTTTATGACGGGTATCGCGGTTACCGGGAAAAAGCGTAAGCGAGCGAAGTTCGTAGTCCCTCGCGACAAGAGTGACGGGCTTCAAACTCAAATTACATAGTCGTAGCTATTAATTAACTATAAGACTATGTTTATACTGGCATGGCGACAAATGCGCTCGGGAACTGGCATCCATTTACCATCCATAAGACTTAATTTCGGTCCGGAACTCATTCGCTGTTACTTTCTTAAATTGGTCATTGACTGTTTTGTTCTGGACTGAGATATTTCGAAACGGTCTGTTGAATTTGCTTCGAATCCCCGTTGGGGCGTCTGCACGTCGCGTCGCAACTACGTCATCGCATCCCGATGCGCCCCGGCGGCCACGCGGGCAAAGCTCGGAGGTGATGATTATCTCAGTTCCCGATTGTTCCCGAGTCCTAGAAAAGATTTGCCTTTCTAGCAGCCATTGCGACTGTTAGACACGGGGAAAAATCACTTTTCACGCTGTGTTTTAATTACCAAAGTCCAAATATCGGTCATCCGACGTGATAGTACTGGCTCGGCAGCGTGAGCAGCTTGCAGGTGAGCAGTGCTGTGGAGAATGCGGTACAGCTCATACGACCGGTGTCGTCTATACAAGCAGAAGTATCTAAAATACAGAGATTGTGCCTTACAAACAGGTTGGTTCCCGCCTTAGGGGACGTTAAATCGAGCACGACGAAGTCTACATCACAGCTGGTACGGCTTGGCGCAGGTCCTCAGGCAGTCAAGAGTCATGAGAGATTCTAAGTTTTGACTGGACGAATATCGCCCACCTATGCGAATTTTCCAGCCAAACGAATGCCGACAGATAGTTATCAGCCTATATTTACACCGATATCATTTACAACCCACCAAACGCCTAAACAATTGAACGGCACTATTCTACACCACTATAATAGCAAAATAGCGCCCGTACGCTATGCAACTACTCTCCAATGCACTCTGATTCTAAATGCCTTCAATCTGCGGATTCTCATCTATCATTAGCGTCTCTAGCTCTTTCGCAAAGAAGTCTTCTTCGGTATTTTGATAGCCCAGTGCAACCGCCGCTTCTGGGTACCTCCGTGTGTTGTAAAACTGGATCAAGGCTCGTAAGGCAACTTCACGAGGCTGTATTAGAGTTAGTAATAACGCGTTGATGAAGTACAAGTGTGCGCCTTACATAGGAATCCTCAATATCCGCGTCGATATCAACGCCAGCTAACCAGCTATCTCTAAGTTCCTGCCTACAGTACAAATATATCGCCGTGATTACCCTCATATTCACTATGGGCGGTAAGTGTACAGTAAACGACAGGACAAACACACACACTTACTATGTCTCCATTTCCGGCCACAGTAAGGAACCTGTCCCTTTATGATCTTCAGCGCATACAACCTAGCCTCAAACTGAGATATCCGTAACGTTTTCCGCAGTGAATTCTACAGGTTCCAGTTAGCCCGTTAGCTCTCGCGGCAGTCTGAGCATCCTCCTTACCGATGCCTTGAGTTGCACAATCATTAGATTCCGGTGCGCTTTATTCTTGCATATCTTCTGCATAATCTTCAGCACATTGATCGAGATAAAGAAATTGCGATGAGAAAAAACAGATATCTCGTCTTGCTGCAGTATTTCTTCCACAGTTTTCTCGATACCAGCTTCCTCGAGTCTGGTAGTAGCTAATTCCCGGTTTGGAAGTTCTTCGCCGCTAGTCAGAGCGCGGCATACGGCGAAAAAACTGTCATGACTTGATTAATATGTAGAAAGAGGAGAAATATGACTAAGATGCATATGCATACCTCAGTTTGGGAACTTCGGGAATTTGGAGTACAAATTGTTCGATTTCCTTCGTGTTGAAGAGCTGCAGAAACAACGGGAGCGCGTTAGAGTCATATAGCAACTGCGCCAGGAATTCAGACTTCAATATATCTATACACAATCATCGTCAACATGGCAATACTTACACAATCGCATTAAACATACGTGAAGCCTTAAACCACTTGAGCAAGAGGTACAGAATCCCTGTAATAGCTTTGAGTGTGAGCTCCGTTTCCCGTGCATTTTCCAGCTCGCTTTTAATAGTTGCTTCAGGATAAGCTAATTGTCACGTCAGTAGCGGCCTAGTACTACTCATAAAACAGTAACCTACTATGTATGTCGCTCTCGCCATTCAGGAACTGCTGGCGCCTGGCGAAGGCATCTGCTGATTCCGGCGATACTGTAGACAGTACCATTTTTAAGAGCGTGACCACCACTCCCTGCAAATGCTCCAAAATGTCTTTCTGTCTCACAATTGTTAATACAGACAAACTAGCAAATCCAAGGATCGACTCACGTAAACGTTCTCAACCCTGGCCAATCGCTTCGATGACGAGTCACTTACGTCCCCCTTCTCCGTGTCGTCGCCGACTGGTGGATCACCGGCGCCAATCCATCCGCGTTCTTGCTTCATGAATTCTTCCCTCTCAGCCCACAATTGCACTATCCACAAGCTTGTCCTCATCCTCTGAGCAAAAATTTCTTCTGCTTCTCTGATACTTACTGGAATCTCGACTTCCTGAGGGTAGAGAAATGGGAAACTCTGATCAGTCTGGAAACTCGATTTCTTGCTTTTCGCAATTGGAGGCGGTGATGGAGGCGGTGATGGTGCTGGTGTTGCAATATGCACTGATGAACCCGGTAAAGGGTCCACCGAAAAGTCTGTCAAACTGCTCGTTGATGAAGCTGCGGAATTGCTTATGTATGGGAATTCTTTCGGTAAGACTTCTACTGGTGGCTTATAACCGGGATATCGTGAGCTAATACCTTGTCGAAATGCCCGATAATCAAGCGGAGTTGCGGTGATTGTGTCTTTCTTCGTCTCGGCTGGGAGTCCAGCTTTGTCGCGGGCATATTCTTTGGCTTTTCGAAGGTCTTCGGAATTACCGAATATGCGTAAAATCAGTTTCCATGTCAATAAAAGGACCTGGGATGAGTCAGTCATATCGAACATATACCCATTAATAATTACGAGATACTTGCATTTCGCCAAGGTAGGTCATCTGGTATGTGTAGACGAAATACCGAAATCTGTTTGAGAAAATATGGAATCACGCTTGGATTTAAAGATGCAAGTTCGTCACCAAACTCCTCCTCTTGTCTTACTTGAATCATAAAATACAATATTGTTAACGCCAAAAATAGTTCCTTCTTGCATATTTGGAGTTTCTCAAGGTCTTCCGGAACGATACTGCTGTAGAACTTCTTAGCAGGTGAGCAGGGACCTTGACAAGTTTGGCTGACTTACTAGACTTGTTCGAAAAGATGCTGTATACATTCGTAAATGGCATCGACAGTATGCGACTTCCACAGGATATTTGTGTTTTGGTGGATCAAATCGAGCAAATCTTCATCTGATGCTGATTCGTCAAAGGTGCCTACCAATTACATCAGTATCTTCTGCACCATGTGCTCGTCGAAATGCGGTTTATTACCGGCAGCTATGTAGAAAAGCCGCAGTAGAGCATGGTCCCGCTCGCAATTCGCCTCGATCTGCGAAATCTGTGAAATGACATATCGTTGACGTCTCACTTCTGTCATCCGCCGCCATGCTATCATTAGGCTGTCAGTCGATACAAACTTGTGTGATTTCAGATGCGGATTTCAAAACTGCATACACCCACTAGACGACTTCATGAATTCGTCCCGACTTTCGACGAGCAGTGGATTGTCGACATATGCGAACCACTCTTCAAGCTCGGCTCGCTCAGTATCTGTATCGGCATACACATACTTGAATTCGGGTGCCTGTAATACTTTAGCAAACTTCGATCTACTCAACCCACCAGTGCATATCCCAGCAATCACATACTCTGAATTTCTGCGGCCTTACGGCCATCCGCTTTACCTGGGCGGTATTCAGTGGATCGATGTCGTGATCCGCGTCGCCAGTACCATCTTGTGGCGATATGACTGTGAACTTCATCTCTGGGGGTTGACGAATAGACGCCATATCTGAGAACGTAGGTTTAAGTCATTCGTTATTTAAACCGAAAGGGTCGCAGACTGCGCTTATTGCATCGATTGCTATCCCAGAGTGTTCAAGGACCTTTGTGGAGGTACGCAAGAGCGAAGTTGTAAGCGTGAGATTGTAGGTCACAACGCCAATTTCTATGCCTCTCCAACTCAGCTACGATACGCTGAGAGACAACTACTAGAATTACAATCTTCCGAGATTATTAAAATTCGATTTTACCAGCGGCATGCGACTTTGGGAAATATGAGGCGTCTACCGCGCGGGTTTGGTATGGATTAATACTGAACCGGAGAGCGGGACGCTAGTATGTTGCGGGCGCTGGCACGGGAACGCGACCGCAATTTCTTGGATGGGGTTCCACGAGACAAACAGATGCCATGCAGATACATTCTTATACATATATAGCTATCAGAGATGCTCCGATGGTGTTCGCATCCTGTGCTACTGTCGTGTGGTATTAACAAGGTGTGGATTTCACGTGCTTTAGTGACAGTACATATGCATGCATAGGAATGATGGGGCGCTATTTATACTCGACCCTTCCGGCGTCGAAGAAGCGGCGTGTACGCGTCGGAGGCCCGACTGCTGCCCCGACCGAGACTTGGACCTCCTCGCAGGCGAACAACGACAGCCGTCTCGCAAGCAGCAACTCAACATTCACAACAACTAACAGCAGGCTAAGGCTAACTCGCTTTTCTCGGTCCACCTGCAGCTCCGGCGCGGCTATGGTGAGTTACCTGTCCTCGGCACAAATGAGACCCCGGCCGCCTCCGCCTGCGCCGGCGCAATCCAGCGATGCTGATCCTGGCCTGCACCATCTTCGGCTGCCGCCTATCGAGCCTCTTCCTCCGCTCATCATCCCAACTCCATTCCTACCATCGTCCGAGAGCGCGCCACCAGCAATTCCTGCGCGAGTCCGGCCACCGCTGTCTGCTGTCAGTTTGCCCGACGACGACTATCCTGATTGGAAAATGCTAGTATCTCGGCGGCACTATTCCTCTGGATCAATCTCCGGCCAACGACCACCGTCTGTCAGCGACTCACTGTCCTCTGGGATCAGAACTGGTTCTGGGCCGAGTGAAAATTTCACGGGAATTACCGCACTCACGCCCAAACGGCAACGAAATTCGTCGACCACGTCAGCGTCACCATCTCTCGCGTCAAATTCGTCTCCGTCGTCATCTCCGTTGCCTTCTCCGTCGTCAGTTGGTGAGCCGCCATTGACAAGCAGTAGTCCGATATCCGATTCGAGCTCGACAGCGTCCGGATCATCAGCTGGCTACTATTTTTACACCGGCAATGCGTCCAAGAAACATCGCCATCGCCGCAATTTGGCGGTGTTGAAAAATTCAATTTCTGCGAACTACACACCATTGGAGGTTCTTCCTCCTCGAGCTAGTATGAGGCGATCTTACTTGAATACGTCAATGGAGTCGATACAGAGCATTCAGCGGCCGCTGGAGAAAGTTAGTTGTGAAGATCCACGTGAAGTGAATGGCATTGACGAAACAGATCTACGTCGTGCTACGACCGCTGGATCGAATACAGCCAGACAATCAGAAGATCAAGAGAAGGAATCAAATTCTCAACCACAGCGAGAGGTTCGACATGTGAAATCAAAAAGTATCAAGCTTCATCTTCCTCTTCGACATCATCGTGGGAAGAGTCAGACCAACGTTCCTAACATTCCTGCCAATGCACCGCCTCCCACAGTTGGAGCTACCAGTACATCAAGTAGAACGTTTAGTAGGCTTGGATTGCATCTAAGTCGAATGTCACGCTCAAGCCCTGATCTGCGGTCACAATATCTTAATAACACAGTTCTGGTTGTCCAGCGCGAAGAAGACACCATTCCACTTCCAGATATTCCAGTGCGGCCAGCAACGTCAGGCAGTGCAGCAAGCACGTCGGGTAGTAGTACCAGCAGCGTGACGAGGTTGCATACCTTAAAGTCGCATAGGTCGCTCCCACGGTTGAAAACCTTCGCCCGGAAGCCAGGTACATCGGCCACTAACGCTACAGTTGGTCTTGGCGGAACGTTGCGGTCCATATCACCACTACAGCGATTTGGGATGGATGCTGGGATATCGTCGCGGAACAACACGATTGCGGTGGTTCCACCATTGCCAGAGAAATTCCTTCATCAGACCGACTTTGAAGACGTGGGTATTTCGGTCGAAGGGGACGTAGCTGGCACTGGAGATCAATATGCCTCGGCTTCGAGTGATGATAGCCCGGGATTGCATACGCCGGAGACCCCTATAACGCCGACTTCAACAATGGAGCCACTGGCTTCTCCTCTGTCAGATGAGACTGTTGTGGCCGGCGAGACAGTGACGGACGATTCCCAACTCAGTGCGCCGGTCGAACCTGTACGTAAAGATGATCCCGAGACTTTCTATACGCCTCGGTCAACTATGATTCTTCCGACTTCTCGTCCGGGATCGGCTGTGAGCGTACCACAGGAGAAAAGGGCGAGTAGCGCT
Organism: Lipomyces orientalis; assembly: GCA_030568275.1. Taxonomy (NCBI): domain Eukaryota; kingdom Fungi; phylum Ascomycota; class Lipomycetes; order Lipomycetales; family Lipomycetaceae; genus Lipomyces; species Lipomyces orientalis. Next base: position 41,221 of record JAJLTP010000035.1, read on the forward strand.
ACGACACCCCTTGACCGAGCAACCACGGCTTCAACGGTGGATACTATTACCGACTCCGAGATGAAGAGGCAATGGAAACGAGTGCGTCTTATACGTGAGCTGATCGACACCGAAATTGCATATCTGTCGGATTTAATCGTCATTGAAAAGGTGCTATGCTCTGGCAGCCATGGTAGAGACGTGAAACTAACTTTGTCTAGTACTACCGAGCCACTGCGGTTCGCCAGCCATTCATAACTAAAGACGACGTTTTGACGATATTTGCGAACTTTGATGGCATTCTAGCATTTACTCACCAATTTTGTATCAGTTTACGAAGCGCAGGCGCTTCCGCAATGCGAGATGAGAAAGGTCAGGAGAACGAAGTTGAAGATCTAGGGGTACTGGATGAACAGGAATCCTTTGTCGGTGAGACGTTTCTGCAAGCTGTATGTCGAATTGTCTTTGTTTTGCTCTGCTGTTCTAGTTCTGACGACATAGATTCCGCAATTGGAGAAAGTGTATAAGATCTATTGTCATTCGCATGAGACTTCCATACGCAGACTTCATCGACTTACGACAAGTAATGCCACGCAGATGTCACGATGGTTGGACGCTTGTCATCAGGCGAGTTTGTCCAGAACGAATGCCTGGAATTTGGAGTCATTACTCATCAAGCCGGTACAGCGACTTATGAAGTATCCATTGCTTCTTAAATCTCTTGCCGAATGCACCGCAGATAACCATCCAGACAAGGCTCCACTCTGCAGGGCAGCTCTGGATATGCAAGGGGTTGCTGATAGGACTAATGAAGAAAAGCGCCGGAAGGACCTTGAAGCAGCGCCGGGTCCAGCGGACACCACTGAGCTTCGGAAAGGTGTCACGAAGGGTCTCGTACGTTCAACTGAGAGACTGAAGCAGACAGTCGGAATCTCTGAGAAGAATGAGGTAATTGATCGTTCATATGATATCCTGGTTGATAGATTTCGTCGTCGGCATATGGAACTCCGCATTGTTATGGAGTCATTCCATTCGTGCTTTCAGGTCTCAGTGTCTTCAATCGAGAAGCTGTATGCATTAGCTTGCTCGTTCGACGAGTGGGTGAAGCTACCAATCGCCAGGTTCTCGGCGTCTTCCAGTTCTGGTGCGATGGCTTATCCAGGTATCGAACAACAATGGCGAGCCTTTCGGCGTGCGATGACGGATATGCAGGACCATGACCTCACTCTTTTCAGATCGGCATTCGTCAGTCATGTCATTGGCCCACTTGAACATGTTCTCGATCTATTTGACCGCCCTTTAAAGGCAATGACAAAACGCGACCGAAAAGTACCTGATTACCGACGATATCTTAGTCTTCGCGAGCGTGGGATAGCGCCAGATAAAACTGTCGTTGCACTTGCAGAGTCTTATTTGGCGTTGAATGGCGCTCTGGTTAAGGAGATCCCAAAGTTCTTGAATTTTGTAGACCAAATGGTGGAAGCTGTCTTGTCGAACTGGGTGGATGTTCAGTCTCGGTGGTATCTCAACTGCGCTAGGCGAATCCGTGAATATTGTGCACATGTGCGACATCAGGAACGCGTATCTATTGAAGACCTGGAAACATCATTCCTATTGCAGTTTTCATCAATTGACGGGCTCTTGAAACCTGTCGGAATATGTAACGGAGATCTGCATCACTTACTACAAGCTCTTGATGCGGATTTGAATATGCAACGCGTGAACTCAACTACTACACTTACGTCCGTGTCGTCGCCGAGCCTCCTATCCGGAGCGTTTGGCTCTAGAAGTGGAAACAGCACTCCCAAGCTCATATCCAGTGAGTTTGCTCATTATACGCCGCCTCTATCGTCACAGAGTAAGGCGCGAAGCGCTTCATCGTCATCGAATGTGAGTCAGACTCGACTTCCGCCAAACTTGCCGACATTACATCATACGAGGCCCTCTTCGACTGTGCGATCTGTTGATGCTAGTAAGAAGAGGATCGCCTTGACATCAACATCCACGGCTTCGTTAATTTCCTCGACTCATAAATCACGCCATGGCCATAATCATTAATGTGTTTGTTCAAAGGTGTTTGTGGGGACATTTTGTATATCGTTATCTAGTCTGGGTGAACTGAGAGAGATGTCGCGGTTGATTAGCTATTCTGTTTGGTAATGGTGGGTGTATTATTCCTTGCATTATATGGATTTTTATATATTTGGGTATAGGTCTATATAGTTCTTCGCATTGGTTGTACGGTGTTGCGTGTTATGATTTATAACGGATGATTTACAGTAAACCTTACCTCTTACCGACCTAGGCTTGTCTTCGTAGAAGGCTGTCACAAAGTTCAAGTACACTGAACTATAAGTTAGTGATAGTTCTCATTCTCAATATCTTACAAATGAAGTCTATACAACCGAGCGAGCTATGCTACACACATTCTACACCAATGGGAACAAACAGCTCTCCGTAAGAGCACGTGGCACACCATTGCCAGATGCGACGTACTTCATCTCCACGAACCTTTTCCAATGCTCTAGTTTACGCTCATCGACAACATCGTGCGCCAGCTGCTGGGCCTTCTCCTCGCGCTTTCTTTCCAGGACCTGTTGTTCTTGAGACATTGTACGCTCCTTCTCAATCTGAGCTGCCCGCTTCGCTTCTACCTTCTCTTCCCGTAAATGCACAAACGGGTTTATGTCCTCCACTGCGGCCAAGACTCTAGGTGAATACAATGTCGTGGAAAACTTCATATCTACCGCAGATTCATCCAAAGATCCCGCTTCGCCGAAATACTTTTGCCATTGCTCGATCTCGCTCTCCACGCGTTTCCGTAAGACAGTGACACTATTCAGGACTCTCCGTTGCTGCACAAGCGGCGAGCTACCGTATACGAACTCAGACTGATCATTCGCGAAATCCGCAATAACACCTGCCTTGGCGTAATAATCCACCATGCGCTCCGTCTCTTGCTTGCTGAAAGGAGCCACCGTGAGATGTTCCGCCTGCGCGAATATCTTGGCCAATCTTTCGTCGTATCTGCATTTATTCGGATTTATGAACGGCCACGGCTTTTGAATACCGAGCGCATCTTGCATGGTCATGCTGTAACTTGTTTGGGCCGAGACAGCGGCAATTACAGCCCCATTGGGAAATTTCTTGTCCCCAGACAGAAGGTCTAGGATGAGATTCGGACCGTAAAACCTGTCATATGGCAGGCTTTTAAAGTCAGGGTCGCGATAGGCCGTAAGATTGTGTTGAGCAAATACGCTCACGTTGTCGACGGAAAAAAGTACCGGGATACTATTTTGCGTTAGATGGTCTACGAACGGACAATGGAAACAGAATAAACATACGAATTTGCACCTCTGTCAAGCATAAGCTCTTCCATAAAGGCTTTGAACGCCGGAACCGCAGATCTATAGTGCTGGCCAGTAAAGCTGAGTAGCTTCGATAACGGATCTTGTTCAGTCAAAGTTACTGTCTCCGTCCTGCTGATTTGGAATGTATATGGCCGTGACAACTTCACTTTACTTAAAAACTCGAGAGAATTGGCCCGCCTCAACTTATTCGCTAATCGGAAGGCGTACATAGGGTGATCATACATATCCTCGACCTCGTTGTACGCATAATCCAACCAGCCGTCAACAAGGTCTTCCGCATCAGATATATGGATGACGAAATACTTCTTAGCTAACGCCAAAGCAACTATTTGCTGTAAAACAACGCTTTTGCCCATTCCCCTTTCACCGACGATTAGGCGTGTTTCGTGACCGCCGTTCGCCAGAACTCCATCCAAGACCTCCGCTAATTGAGCGGTTTCTTGCCTAAAGATAGTTGTCTTCTCACTGAACATATTAAAGTACTGCTTCGGGGAGATTGCACCCAATTGCTTTAGACACTTGACTGTCTTTGAGGAATAGTAGGTCAATTTGCTAATATCTCCACTTACATCTGCAGCCTTGCCAAAAATAGCCGCCGGTTCTCTCAATTCGCTAGGCACAACACGAGCAGGCTCCCTGACAACTCGTGCCTTTCTAGTTTTGCTCTCTTCTCTCTGGACGTTTTTTGGCTTTCGCTCGCCGGCAAAGACTTCGAGAGTATCCTCGAAATCGTATATGGACGAGTTGCCGCTCTTCACGGGAGCGAAAAGATTCACTTTGCTCTTCTTGGCGCGATTTGCAAACGGGGAAATCGAAACTCTTCGCTCTCCGGCAACCTGCACAGCCAAGGCCGTCGGTGAGTTATGCAGATCTCGCTGAGAATTCCGAAAAATGGTCTCATTCTGTATTATTGGCACACGGGAGTGCCCGCACTTCGCAGGAACTGGACGCGCCCGCACTGGCGTGAACAGCCGAGTTTGAAGAACAAATCGAGACATATGCTGCGTTCGGGACCACGTTTGAATGCTGCTATATCAATTGGCCCGTTTCTCAGTACCGCATAAATTGTGACGTAAGAGAATATCAACTGCAGCTCTGATGGCTGGATTGTGGTAGCAGGTCATCGTTCGTTTCCGAAAATTTGATTAGAACCACAGACTGGTCATGTGATTTCGCGGGAGTGCTCTCACTACGAACCCCTTAAACTTTGCAAAAGACTGTCCAGACCCAGAATTTCTTTGTCTTCGCTTAAAACAGGAGCAATCCAACCATATTCAGAATTCAAAACATTGTTACCATTTTCATTGAGCTCATTACGAGCCATTCGGCAGCGTTTAAAAATGTCCACTACGGAGTCACCTACACCGACTGTTAATCCGGGGATCAAGCGTCGGAGAGGTCAGTGCATGGCAATATTACCACATGGCCAATTTTTTCAGTTCTTGGACATGATATTTAATTTGCAATAATTTAGAGGACGATGACTCACATGATTATAAGCGGCAACGACCAAATGCCGTTCAGCCTGCTTTTCCTCGGCTGCGAAAGCTCTTTACGTGTTTGGGTGAACCGGTATGCACAGATAGTCTAGATGATTCAATTTAACCGCTTACTAATGATCCATGTATTGTAGTCACGATTTGCGTTGCCTGAGTCAATCTTACATTGTGCGAAATCATTTACAAGTACGGAAGTTGACGACGAAGTTGCCGAGAGCTTGTTCTCATTATTTGTGAACATGTATGCGTCATGAATGCCTGCCATCGAGTCGATTCACTAATTGCAAAATTGCAGCTCCATTGAACAACCGCTGAAAGTCTTCTCGTTGGCTGCGTCGTTGCAATGCGTCAACAGCATTGAAAATACTCGCGGAGCGGCGTTACTGAATTATTTGGTCGCACGCACCCAGGGCTACATTAATTCGGGCGATTGGAATAAGGTGAAATTGGTTCTCAGATTTTTGATTATGCTGAAGCCTATGATCTCGAATTTTGAAGTCATTTTTGGTTTTATCGCAAGGTTGTTGGAGAAGGCAATCGCACTTAAGAGCGTATCCGCAAGACGTATGGTGAGTGGTTGCTGGCCAAACTCGATAAGAACAGCAACTCTGACGAATTGATATAGACACTAGCCGAAGAACTCTACAGAGTTGTCCTTTTGTCACTTCCATACTTGGCCGTTAGCGATTCATCTGATGAAACAAAACAGAAATCTACAGAATTATTTGAAAGGTCCAAAGACTACAAGTACTCAGCCGATAAAGCGGAAGAACTGTTAAATCCGTTCGTTGATGGCGAGGCGCCATATAAAGTTTCTGACGTATGTGACTTTACTTTCCGCTAATGTTTCGGGATTAATTAACTGGGCACAGTCCTTGGAACTACTGCAGATACAGCTCATCAGCTTGGTGGACGAAAACTGGGACTTGCCGTTGCTGTACGACTATTCGAATATCATACCTGCGAGTGAAATTGTGAAGCATTCTATTGAAGAATTCCAACTTCCAGTAGAACTGCCAACTTCGAATTCATCACCGTTTCCTGAGTTATTCCTGAAGTTTTATACAAACCAGCAGGTGGAGACTACGCCACCTGTTGATCGTATTGAGTCTACTATCTTCCGCGATCTGTTAACGGATACTCTCATTAATTTAAATTTTAACAGACATGAAGTTGCTCGCCAACTGACATGGTTTGACAATTTTCTGCGGCCTGGTCTCTTTGCTCCGCGGGAAATGTCTCTCGAGAAGTTAAGTCAAGCTAAACCCGGTAGTTCAACATGGAAACCTGAAGATATTGCGGTTGAGGCAGTCCTTACTGGTTTATTTCGACTCCCTCGATCGCGTCTGAAGCCAGTATACTTCCATTCGGTCCTGATAGAAGCATGCATTCTCGCACCTCACGCTATTGCTCCTGTATTTGGTCGCGCAATTCGGTTCTTATACAATCAGCTGGAACATTTAGATGTCCAAGTGATTTATCTCTATGCAGACTGGTTTTCTCATCATTTAAGCAATTTCGGATTTACTTGGAAATGGAGAGAATGGATGGAGGATCTCAATCTGAACGAATTGCATCCAAAAAGAGTGTTTATTAGAGAGCTGATATGCAAAGAACTGAGACTAAGTTTTCCTCAGAGGATTACTGAGACCCTGCCGGATGAATTGTCAGAATTTGCGCATGACGGTGATGATGTTCCACCTTTCAAGTTTGCGCTACCTGATGAGCCGTATTCGGAACAAAGCAGGCTAATTCTTCAAAATATTCGCGATCGGAAGACTCCAGATGATTTTGAAGAAGTGTTTGAGGAAATAAAGAAAAAGAGCGAAGTACTGAACGAAAAAGCGGATGCTGACGCCACGGTCTGCGAGATATTTATTACGGCTATTGTCCACCTGGGTGCCAGATCCCTCTCTCATGTCGAGAGTTGGATTGAGAGAAGTCTATCTGTGCTCAAGACTGTCTGCCCGGAGGGGGACGCAGAACGTCAGCGACAAGTAGTAAAGATTATTTTCAATTATTGGAAGGACCAATCCGGAACTGCAGTACAAGTCGTGAAAAAGATGATGAACCGTAAGGTTATCACGCCGCTAAGTGTTGTGGAATGGGTATTAATTGATTCGGATATTGATAGTCTTAGCCGTGGGTATTCCTGGGAGTTGCTTGGTTTTGCGATTGACAGGGCGAAGCTACTGATAAAGGAAGCTACATCGCTGAGAACTGATGAGACTGAGGAGGGTGGTTCTGAGTCTCTTGAAGTGGAAAGGCTTAAGGAGATTGACGACAGTATTGAAACACTGAATACTGCGTTGCATCATATTTTCGTAACTATTGTGAAGGAGTTGTCAAGGCCGGTTCAAGGAGATGCTAAGAACGAGGAGACTATCCGGTGGCAGCGTTGGTGGAAAGAGGGATTTCTAAGAGCCTTTTTACGAAATGTAAGTTCTTCCGCGTTCTTTGGTATGTGGATTGCTAACTTAATTTAACAAGTATCATGCTGATTACAAGGGACTACAAGAACCATTGAAGAATCTGGGCCTAACAGATATGTTTATTTTGAACAGCATAGAGCAAACTGCTGAGCTCTGAGCGTCATAAACCTTGAATCATTTAGTAAGGGTAGACATATGAACGTATATCTTGTACAATATTTAGTATTTGTAACTGTAGGTCCCGAAGGGCCTTACGGTAAAAATTTCGGATTGGCTTCAATAGTTTATGTTACAATGCGTCACACGATACCTTAGTATATTAGCCGGGACATTTGAGCTTGCATTCCAATTAGTCATATCTACTGCTAAAAGTTTCCCTAGTGTTCTTCCGGCGAGGCCAAATAGATGGGCAATCTAATCTCTTGAAACCTTGGCTGTACACAACGCTCCACAAACCATTTCCGGATTCGTGACTCAACTAGTTGAGATATCTTTGGGAGGTTTTGTAACCTTGATCTCGATCCAACTAGAGACTTGATGGAGAATTCCAATCTATAGTCCGGCGCGAATGAAAATGTGAGCGACGTTCGCCGATCCGTATTAGAAGAAGGGGTAATTGTTTTGAGAGACATAGTTAGCTATCAAATCAAGTTAGAGTGCTGCAGCTTACGGCAAGGAATGATTTTGTCTAACCTGTCCCGAAAATCTGACAATCGACACCGATAGTGAGACCGGCAATATGGCCATAAGTGGAGTGGGATAATTCAGAAGAATGCGTGTATCGATTCCGAGAGTTATACTGTCCGCTATGTCGACATCAATTCGAGCTTCCTGCATTATTTAGGACCGTTAGCTACCATAGTCTCTGTGTTTGCAAGCAAACACGTACTAGTCGGCCAGAATCGTCCTCGCAAGGATATACTTTGCAATTGCTGAAGATTGGGAATTCCTCTCCAATGTCCAACTCTGTGACATGGACGGTATCCTATATAAAGCTTCACTTAGTAGCCAACTTCACGGACAGCATAATAGTCGAAGTCGGCAAATACCAGAAATCTGGGCAGGGAGTCCCCATTCAAAATCTTGTCCAGACTGTGCAATATGTTATTGTTGGATCTAGCATCCTCACGAAACTGGGAGATAGTCTGTGCCACTAATACATTCAACCAATCTAGCGATTCAGGAGGATGTGTCTCTACGTTGTAGTACGTCTTCGCAAGAATAGATCGAGCAGGCATTGGTGGTGAAGATCTCAGAATTGACGACTGCTTCTTTCGTATTCGCTTGTCCTTGTCATGACCCACCGGGCGTGGTGATTCCGATAGATTTCCGCCATTCGAAAATATAAAAAACCGAATAAATGTGAACAGTATAATAATCACACTTAGTTGGCCCATCTAATGTGCGATCGTTAACCCCTAGAAATTCAACCACGGTACGGACTCGTAATTACCAACAAGCCATGTGTGAACGTGAAGCTGTAGCAAGGATGTATTAGCTTCCAGACGCACATGACAAATGCCAGTATATACCCTGCATTTTGCTTAGCCGACGTCCCCACGAGAAGTTGAGGATAAGTGGTTTCTCTGTGAAGCACCGACACGGTCTCGGTAACAGTAACCGCCGGGCCCGCAGCCGTAGCTACCGACATCGCTGAAAATTGACTGCCTGCGAAAGACTATGCTCTCCTATAGTTCCATGTTTTGATGTATCTCGCTTTAGTCGATTTTCAGAGGGATGTTAGCATGAAACTCATCGGGTGCAGAGGTATGGCCGGGTAACACTTCATTTTCACCAGCCTTTCGAGCCAGCTGGGAGCTATGTCTTATAAAAGGGTAACGAGTACTCAGATGCTTGATCGTCGCTGATCGCATTTGCTGACTTATTCGAAATGGTTTTCACATTGTCCGAGGAAACAAAGGCAAGGTTTGCTGATCCCGCACTGTTGTGTGAAAGGCACTAACGGGCAGACGTAGGAGCGACTTGTTCGCATTCAGGAAGCGTCTCAGGTCATATTTCGATATGGATTTATCCCATTCATAATTTACTTGGGTATGTTGCTACTGGTCTGTCTATGGATTTTGGTTTAACAATCTGCGTTAGGTTGGTCCCAGACATTCCCTCGACCTAGTCTCATAAGGTTCGTTCCTCTGTATGATTAGTAGAACAGATATGGATTTATACGCAGTATTTAGCTTGCTATCGCCCTTGCCCCTTATGGTAAATAACTAGACCTCAGCGGCATATGATAAATGACATGGTTTATGGTAATCAGAGAATGAGATGAATAAGGGATTATGACCGTCATATGGCGGAATCCTCAATTTGTAGACTCTAAGTCTTCAGTCGTGTATATACGTGAGGTTATCATGTACAATATAGTCAATAACAGAATTTTGAGATGGACTGGGGTGCATAGCAGACGCATGTCGTCAAATAAATATGGCCATTCTTGGCCGTAAAATTTCTCGCGGGGGAGCGGCTGGGTAGAATCAAAAAATTCCACCTCACAGCAATGAGTTATTCGCAGCCTAATAACACAGGGGACTGATCCCCGTTCCAGCCTAGTGAAGACCGAAGACGCCTAAGCGATGAATTATTTCCCCTAGCATTTACACACAGGGTTGCGTGTTAACGCGCTCGGTTATTACAGATCGAACTTCAAATTTAGCGTTGCATATGTCCGGTGCTAAACCACCTCGGAATTTGCCTGTCGAGGCGGCCGCTGGATTTACGGCAGGCTGTGCCACGACATTAATGGTGCACCCATTGGATCTGATTAAGGTCCGATTACAGAGTATGCCTCTCGGAACTGCGTTATCTAAGCTCAACGCTTGCTCATAGGATCTGCAGTTGACAATAAGAATCGAACCCACGTTGGCGGTATATTGCACATTATTCGCGATTTAAGGCAATCCCAAGCACCATTCAAAGAAGCCTACCGAGGACTGATACCCAATCTCATTGGTAACACGGTTAGCTGGGGGTCATACTTTTTCTGGTGAGACCTAAAAGGATCTTCGGTGTTCTCGAGTCAGTCTAACTTGGCCAAAAGGTATGAGCTAATAAAGGCTCAAGTGGCTCACGTTCAGGGACATGGTGAGCTTTCTTTTACTGATTATTTATTGAGTGCCGGATCTTCAGGTTGCTTGACAGCGATGTTCACGAATCCAATCTGGGTTCTCAAGACGCGAATGCTCTCTACGAGCTCGACATATGAAGGCGCATACAATGGAACATTAGACGGTCTTCACAAGATCTGGCAAAACGAGGGACTACGTGGGTTTTACCGCGGTTTCTTGCCTAGTCTATTTGGAGTTGGCCATGGCGCTGTCCAGCTTATGTTTTATGAAGAGTTGAAAGACTGGTATGCCGATCGAACGAGTACCGACACAAAGGATAGCAGAATGAAAGAACTTGTAAGTCTGCTTTGACTGCTTTGACGCAGCCATAATGGTTGGTGCGTGGCATGCTAATTGGAATTAGTCTACACTGCAGTATATTACATTCTCTGCGTTGTCAAAAATTGGAGCGACTCTGATCATGTATCCTTACCAGGTAATAAGATCAAGGTTGCAACGGTACGACGCGGATAACGTATATTTATCAATGAGAGATGTAATAAGGAAAACGGCGAAGGAAGAAGGTATTTTTGGATTTTATAAGGGGTAAGTTTTGACTTCAATAAGTTGGTCTTCCATATCATTCTAATTATGTGTCCAGGTTACTGCCCAATCTGTTCAGAGTTGTCCCGGCCACATGTGTTACCTTTGTGGTTTATGAGAAGACTAGAAGCTATATGAATAGCTAACCTGCATTCAGATTCTGTTATAGGCGAACCGCGGTGGGATGTTGCCGGTGGGGTACCATGACTAACACTTGCAAAGTGAACTCAATTGTTTAGCATCTGAATATTTTGGCATTATAGGTGTTTAATGAAGGTTGACTGGTTTCGCAAATAGATCTATGTCCTATGGTTGTTAGAAATTGTCACTGTAGGAAGTGAGTGAGGAAATAAGGCGTAATTGTAGCCTGCATAGTGCATGTAATCGTGACGACGCGCAACCGAGTCCCTCATGATGCCCGGAGCCCGATCCCAAAGTCAACCCCCACCCCCTCCCGTTTGATTACCACACGCCCACAATTCACGCCCACAATCACACATATCGTCGCCACCGCATGGATAAGTCTGGATACACTTGCGCAGTGGCATCATTTCTTAGGAAGTGCAGTAAACTGCTTTGCGCAGTTGGGCATTAAATGAAATCAGATAAGTCGAATCTGTCTGTCGAACGCTCGGACTGTCCGTCAAATTACTCGACGACACCAACCTTATTTTCAAACGTAGGAAAGATATATCTACTTCCGGTGCACCTGTCATCAGATAAATACGAGTTTTGGGTTAGCACTCTCGCGGCCCACGGCGCCGAGATTGCTCATGAACTGCCTGAAGCGCAGATCGTGTTAGCAAATCTTACTAGCCCACAGCGTACTGAAATGGAACTACGAAGGCGCGGAGCGCTTCAACTCGCGCAAATCTCAGTACTGCAACTTAAATGGGCGCAAAAGAGTCTGACTGAAGGTGTTGTTCACGACCGACGGGACTACATACTGTATTCGAAGCCAGCGCACGGGGTCTACGAAATGAAGTCAATGAAAAGGACAAAAGGAAATTTTACGAAGAATCAGAACAATGTGGATTCAGCGTCAGATAGCTCATCGAAGTCGGCTGCACCACGGAAACGGACGAGAAAAGCCTCAGAGGTGGTCAAAGAACTTGATCCAATCTACCTGAAGCCACATTCGTGCGAGCGGCCGCACCCGCTGGTCTGCCAGAATGAGGAGCTCTCGTCATTATTAAAAAAGATTCGGCACATTAGAGAACTGCTGAGCAACGAAATAAGTGTGCGAGCATATTCTTCGGCCATTGCTTCTATCAGATCCTACCCTTATAAAATTGAAAATGCCAATGAGATTTCAAGGTTGCCAGGATGCGGAGGGAAGATAGTTAAGCTAGTCGATGAATATTTAAAAACGGGAGCAATTGAGTCAGAAACTAAAAAGCTTGACGAACCAGATATGCAGGCCGTTGAGAGACTTTATAATATTTGGGGTGTTGGCGGCAAAACCGCATTTGATTGGTATAACAAAAATGGATGGAAAGCTGTGCAGGACGTCAAGGAGCATGGTTGGAACGAACTGAGCAAGGCACAAAAGGCCGGTGTTATGCACTACGACGAATTTTCCGAGGAGTAAGTTTGGCTACTCTCTGCAGCGGAGATTCAGTGTAGTCGACTAACTGGCATTCCCTTAGGTTGACGCATGATCAAGTTCGATTTATCGCCGACCAGATACAGCAGCACGCTAAAGCGATCTTCCCAGATGCACAATCTGTGGTCTGCGGATCTTACCGAAGAGGGTCTCAGATTCATAGCGATGTGGACATTGTTCTGTCTGTGCCCAGTGACGAACCAGGCGTACATTTAGTGCTTCTAGAGTCATTAGTAAAGTCCTTGAAGCAATCGAACTTAATAAGTGAGGTACTTTCAATAAGTACTTTTAATTCCAGCCACCAGAGATCTGGTAGCCTGCTGGACCTTGCGCTTGTGGTTTGGTCTACTATTCCCACCGCCGAGCATACCCTGAAGCATTACAGGGTGGATATTATATGTGTTGACTGGGCTATTGTGGGCTGCGCAGTGGTCGGCTGGACAGGTATGGTAATGTATTCACTCCAGCGTTACGTTGGAAGAAATTTAACGCGCTTTGCTTTAGGGGGTACGACATTCGAGAGAGACATCAGGATTCACGCTAAAGATATTGGGTTGAAGTGTTCCAGCTCTGGAATTTTCGACAGAAAGACAGGTCAGATTGTGGACACTTCGGCTAGCACAATAGACGCCGCGGAACAACGTGTTTTTGAAGTACTACGACTACCCTATTTTCCACCGGAGTTGCGGAACACGGGCTAAGAGATTTTTAGGGCCATTGCCCATTGCATATACACACACCATTTAGCATAATTTCCCCAAAAAAAATTTTGACAACTGTGAGATTCGAACTCACGCCCCTTGCGAGATTCGAAACCACGATTTATCGTGAAAGAGATTTAACTCTTGAGTCGAACGCCTTAGACCAACTCGGCCAAGTTGCCTCCTTAAATAAATTTTTTACTTGCCCCAGTGAAGCTGAGGTCTTTTAAAGGGATAGGGTTTCCACTTCCGGTTTTTCTTCCTCTCTTCCATTTCCTTTTTTTTTTTGTAACTTTATCCGTTTCGTTTTCCTTCGTTCCGTTGTTTTTCGCCAGTACACGCCAAATAGCTTGTAAATAAACTGACTTTCAAACAAAAAAAAGATATTCGTGCTTACTGTTCCTGGCCGTCAGTTAGTAGTCGTTGTTATGCTCGTTTGGTATGATCATATTTGTTTTACGTTGTCTAACCGACTAACCCACATAAATAGCCCACATGTAGCGCAATGGAAATTCATATCGTTATAACGATATCATTAGATATCGTTCTTGCGTACTCTCACACTTTGTCCGCTAAGCTGCGCGACCCATAAACACCCTAACAGACTCTATTCATCGAATTGCCTTGGGTGATATGGCGCAACTGAGGAGAAGGCACGGTCCATCTACTGAGCCAATCAGCACCAGTAGTGTGTGACCCAGCCAATAGTTGCATGGCTAAAAGCAAATCCATCTAACGCTCACACAATTTGGCCATATTTGGCCTTAACTGTCAAATCAGTTGAGATATAAGCCATAACGTGCACGTTAATTTATATACTGAACTAGCCCTCGCCAGAATAAACGTTGAGGAGGCCTACCTTTCTTTAGGTGGAACAAAGTTAAGGTGAAGGACGAAGGTGCCTTAGAATCGTGACGCGAGAACACAGATTGTGTTGAAATCTAATTCGATTCTGCGTAGCACCAACTATTTCTATTGTAAATATTTGCTCGGACCATCATCCATAAAATGCGGAACTTCGTTGCTGAATTCTTCGAGGCTATTGTTCCTTCCGTTAAGGCTGAGGAGCCCGAGGTAAGTTCATTTGACTTTCAATCGGCTCGGAACGAATCGGACGCACGCAATCAGATTTCGATAGTGAAGTCACTCGCCGATTTAGCACTATGATATACCTACACTGTGACTATGGGATCGTTATATACTCTTCAACTGTGTGAACGTGAACGACAACCTGGGCAAGCGGGACAACTTTGGACTGTATGTTTTTGGAATGGGTCCCGCCACCATGCTTGCTATTCAGACGGTCGAGCCATGGTGAAATAAGTATACATTCCTACTTATGCTATGTGGATATATAACGTCATATTATTGGATCAAGTTGCTTTAGAGTTGGTGCCAGGCATAACTTCTTTAAGCGCGTCCGTTTCGTCGAGCGTTTATTCTCTCGTATATATTCGAAATTGACATGGCTTAGGAGGAGGAACCTGTCGTTGAGGATAGTCCAGTTACTGACGAGGAAGCCCTCGAGGACGCGGAGCTCGAAAATGAGGTCGATGAGGAGGCAGACGAAGAGGACGAAGAGGAAGAGGAAGAGGAGCCCGAAGATATTATGCCTAAGATTCAGCAGAGTATGTGTTACAATGCATTATTATTGTGACAGTGATCTCCCTCTAACCTTATCTCTCAGAATGCGCCAATTCATCGATATGTCATGAGTACAAGCACCACTTTGATGAGTGCGTCGAGCGTGTCACCAAGGCTCAGGAAGAGCCAGGTTATGAGGACCTAGAATACAAAGAGGGTATGTGCAATATTCGCAAATTTTGTAGGATGATTGAATACTAATTCTGAATCACTAGACTGCGTAGAAGAATTGTAAGAATATTTGGTCTTTGCAAAGGTCTAATTCTGCACGCATTAGAAACATTCTGACATTTTCCAGCTTTCACTTGTCGCATTGCGTGAACGAATGCACGGCGCCTACACTTTTCCGAGCCTTAAAATAATCAGATCAACACAGTCGCCGGTGGTGTTATGAGCTCTAGATATGAAAGACGAAGATGTAATTAGAAGTTTGGATTTCTCTGGCGAGAAATATTACAACGTTGAGCCATTACATCACGCATGTATCTATCAGGGTTATAATGCAACGAAATTCACATACATTTTATTCTGCCTGTCTGTTCAATAAGTCGAGCATCGTGACCTACCGCTGATAATAACATCAAAACCCCATAGTCTACTCAGCATATGTCTAGAACGGTACAGGGATGCGGTTAGGTATACATAACTACGAGTTTGATGGATTATTATCCTCTGGTGTTAAAAGTATGTAGGCCGATCGACGATTTTAGTACAACACCCTGCACTGGTGATGTGCAGGACGCTTCCATGGGATATACGCTATTTGTAACCACTGATATGCTCGTACTCAGAGTTACCGAAATGAGAACTGATCTCGGTGTCATAAAACCAACCAGTTTGTCGCTCGTCGTTGTTATCCCGGACCTCATTCAAATAGCTCACTGCTACGCTGTGATTGGCTGACTCGTTTGCTGGTTTAACCCCTGAATGACATTCCTCCGCAATTGAATCAAGGTCAGTGGCTGATTTTTAAAGCCGCACCAAGACATCGGATTTGTATTGAAGTACGAAATTGTGACGAAGTAACTAGTTACGCAAATAATTCTTTGGCGTGTTTAGTACTTCTAAATATTTTGTATGACAGCAATAACATGTCACTACCTAGATGCAAGCAGTTATGGTTCAGAAGTTTGCGCTCAAAAATACCTCAAAAACTGCCACACCAGGAGCGTATTATAAACATACAGCCGGTGGTCGGCCTGTCATCAGATCACTGATTTGCTCTCTCAACCATTGCAATCCAAATACCTGTATTATTGTGACACTCTATAATGGAAGCTGACAGTTCTACGATATGCAAGGACATTACGATGCGGGGCCAATGCTGCAAGAGGTCGTTCTGCGATGAGTCAGTTGATATAGAGAAGTCCGCCACGAAGACACCAACTGGCGTTGGTGCCGGCAATCAAAGTCAAGAGAAAAGGCAGAAGCTTGACTTCTTGGATAGATATATGGCATTGTGGGTGCTCTTAGCAATGACTGGGGGAATTTTGATCGGATACTTTATACCATCTGCAAATCTTGTGTTAGACAAGGGCAAATTTGCCGGTGTTTCAGGACCAATCGGTTAGCTCCTCAGATTATTTTGCTACTACTGAGGTACGTTCACACTAACCACGGTCTAGCTGCTTTGCTGCTATTGATGATGTATCCAATTCTTCTCGACGTCAGCTTTGAGTCACTGCCTGTCGTCGTTCGGCAGTCAAACCTTTGGAAAGAAGTGCTGCTCAATATTTTCGTGAATTGGCTCATTTCTCCGCTGGTAATGTTTAGTTTAGCCTGGGCGACGCTGCCTGACGCTTCGGCCCTTCGAGAAGGTGTTATTCTAGTTGGAATTGCGCGATGCATTGCTATGGTCCTGATTTGGGTGAGATTGGCGCAGGGAGACACGGTTCTGGGATCACTGCTAGTGACAATAAATGCACTAATTCAGATCATTCTTGTCGCGCCTCTTTCTGTGCTTTTTTTGGAGGTTTTTCGTGGGGGTGACTCCTCTAGTTCTGCTTCTGCTGGAGAAATATACACGACAACGGCCAGCAGCGTCGCCATTTTCCTCGGCATTCCACTCTCTCTCGCGGCAGTCACCCGGCTAGTCTTCTTGCACGTTAAGCCGTTTCGACTTCGACGCTGGAATACACTAACGCCGAGGGAAGTATATGAAGGCGCCCTCGTTCCCGCTCTTGCTCCACTATCCCTCGTCGGCCTGCTCGGGACAATCATATTACTTTTTATAGCTCAGGGCCGCCACGTCGTAGCACAAATAACGTCAGTTCTCCGCGTAGCTGCACCTTTATGTATATATTTCCCGATAACTTACCTGGGTACTCTATTCTTGTGTTGGAAAGTACTTCCACGAATCGGTGTTACCTTTCAAGCCCCATCAGCGTCTGAAATAGCACCAGATGCACGACTTCGTCGGATGCCGTTCAGCAGAGCCACTATGCACGCGTTTCTGGCCGCCAGTAATAATTTTGAATTGGCGATCGCTGTTGCGACGGCGAGAAGTGGTGCGCAGAGTAATCAGTCTTTGGCGACGAGTGTTGGTCCGCTGGTAGAGGTGCCGGTGATGCTTGGGTTGGTTTGGGTTTCGGATTGGTTTAGACGGCATTGGAAGGTTGATGAAGTAGAGGATGCGATTATGTAGGTGTGAGCTTGGCAAGATAATAGAGGCTTCTATTTCACTGTATAAAGAAGACTTCAATGTAAGATACACAAAACTAGCAAAGTGGAAGACAATGCGCCAAGGTAGAGGAAGATTACTCTAGAAAACTTCCAAAAGTAATAGTAAATGGCCAAGAAATATCCCAAGAAACAAATCCGTACCAATGCCAGATAGACGCCAAAGATAAAGTACATTATACATCTCAATCCAGGTAACTATACCTCGACCAGATTCTCCTGGTGCACCGCGGGTAGAGGTGGAGACGACTCCATCTCGGCATCTAATTCGACACGCCTATTTCTAGTCTGCTCTCTACTTCCGAGCATGAATGGCAGCGGAATCATCGCCGCCGCAACGACCGCTTGGAAAATGAGTGCTCGAGTCATATTGCCTGGTGGGTCACCTTCGTTGGGGGATCGCTTTAATGCATCCATAATAATGATAAAAACACCGCCGAAAAAATTACCACCGACCCATAATATAGACGATGTTAGTTCGGGAGAAACCGGGAAAACCTGCTCTTGGACCCACTCTAATGCGACAGGAAGTAAGGAGAACGATGCAGCGCCCAGTACCCCCGAAACGACATACGGACCAGCCAGCTGCCGGGACTTGGTTTGCGTAAAGACCAAGCAAATATAGCAAATGGATACTATTGGAACTTGAATGCGGATGGCTAGTAGGAAACTGTGAATTCTGTCCAGGATCGGCGATATTACGGCTGAGAAGACAAGACCAGCAACGATCATCACCGCCCCGTCAATACCCGCTTCGTCTGATGAATAGCCGTATGGCTCCATTATCTGATTGATCAAACTGGAGAAGGAATTGAAGAAACCTACGAGAACCGAAAACTATAAATGCAATCAGACTCTGACATGATACAGCGAAGCAGTGTGATTCTTACCACGATGAAGACAATAACGAAACGCCTATTGTATAGTAGTAACTTGGGACTCTTTCTGAATGGTAACTTTGGAGTGGCTGCTGACGGGCAAGGCGGTAGAGGAGGCCTAGCAGAAACGAACAGACTCGGGAGGCAAGCCACAGTGCCCTGAAAACGTTAGCATTGACCGAATGGAATACAGCTAGCAATAAAACATACGATTATGGCAACGTATAATATCTATACGTCGTAATTAGAATCACTAGTTCATTCAGTCTTGATAATTATGGACATACCATGTCAGGAAATTCATTGGGCTCCGTAACAAGAAGAGGACTGATAAGCTGCCCAATAGCACCACCAAGAGGATTTGATAAACTGGCCAATGCGTTTGCTGAGATTCTCGACTTTCTACAATTGTGTAAGAATGAGAACGGCATTGGAACTAAAGAAATCTTGCGTACGATGTATACCACATGTCAGTATAGTATGCAGGTGCATTCAGAGCAAAAGGCTGACCGAATCCAATAATGATCTGGCCGAACATAAGCACCCCAAAAGAACCTTTCCCGCCATTGCATTTGGCACCAGCGACACGGATCCAGTTCCCAACGATCAGAAGAATGGCTGATATCAACATCGAGGTTTTGACACCCCGGCGTTTAAGGACGAACGCGCATGGCACGCTCGCCAATCCGTAACCAAAAAGGATGACTGTTGCCAACCAGTTGACGGGAGATTCAGAGGAGAGGTGGTAAAAGGTAGCAACACTGTCCGAAATCGGCGCAAAAGTGAGCCACTACACATTGCGAAGTTAGCGTTCTTCGTCTAGTTCGCGTGTTGCAACTTGCAAGACTTACACCCCACGACGCAATTAAGTTTAGTAGCATCAGCGCAGCAAGACCGTACCATCGCCTTCGGTAGGACTTGTACTGCGGAAGTCCGCCCATGTTACCTCGACGAGGTTCGACAGCGTCCGTGGCCGTAGATAGTATTAAGCTAGCATCGTACCCAACTGCAGGTGTTTTCTTGACCGAATCCCACGACAGGAACGACTTTAACTTCGTTTGAGAAGCCATACTGCCAATGAGCAGACGTGCGTTCGAAGAAATGGCGACGTAGACTAGGGTCGGCAGAATTCCTGATATGGGGCCACTTCCATCAACCTGAGAAAAGTATGCACAATAATAAGCTATAAGCGTGAGATACTAGTTAAGCTATCTCACGAAACTGACTTTATAGCACATGGAATGCACACCAACAAACCTTAACAAGGTTTGGCGGCGGTGCGAGACCCCTGGCGAAATATCGAAGAGCACTCCAAAAAGGGAGATTAGTGCGCTCCAAGTATGTTCTTAGTTATCTCCTACGCTAAGTTTTACAAAGACTGCGAGTTTTATCTGATTGAGTATTGTCTGCTTCGCTTGTATTAGACAGTACCAGACCCAAAGTTTTGGACATTCAATAAGTACGCCGAAATTCGAAGGGCTCTCGCGCGCTCGCTGTGTGTATTTGTGTAAAAAGGATCTTAGTCTCTCACAACTCGAATCTGATTTTGGTTAAGTGTCAGCAGACGAAATGTTCATGGGTACTAGGGATCTTCTGATTGGTTAGGGTCGTCGCATCAATAGCTACTCCCCTCTTGCAACAGGGACTCCCTTGCCTTCCTGAGAAGACGTCGCAGGAAATTGACCAAGTGGTTTGGTCCTCGCCATCTTGGGCCCAATCCTGCGACACCCTCTATACGTAGATGAAGAGTTCCTGTGCACTAAGAATCTGATGTTGGTTGATGCCATTGCATCAGTGAAAATATAGTAGAACAATGTGGCGACGGAGGCGAGAGGGAAGATAGAGGGATCAACCGGAGACAGGTGGAGATATTTTAACATATAGACGAGAGACACAGAAGCCAGAACTAGATAAGAACAGGCTGCGTTCTGGCGACGTGACGCGTGAATGCGTGATGCGAGTTCGCGGTCGCGGTCGCGGCGCGAAGGACTAGTTGACTTGAGATTGCCTGTCATGCGCCAGATTGGGCCCTAACCCCATCAGCTGCGAATAGCGTTCGCGAACTTATTGCGAAAGCGTGCGACGGTGACGCCTTACAAGCCAGCATCGGCTGATAATCGAACCTATCACATCTTGATATTCTCATATCGGCGTAACGTATCCGGACCAGAATGGGGTCGTGCATGTCAACAGAAGAATCGCAGGAAGTGGAGGAGCGCAAAAGGAGCGCTCAAATCGACAAAATGATAGAAGAAGATCAAAAGAAAGCTCAGAAAGTTTGCAAAGTTTTGCTATTAGGTGTGTGTTGTTGGTCATTCTGTTAAAGAGACTGGTTAAATAATACGGTTTGACATCCAGGATCCGGAGAAAGCGGAAAATCGACCATCGTCAAGCAGATGAAAATCATACATCAAAATGGGTATTCCACAGAGGAGCTTGCCCTTTACCGCAGCACAATCTTCAAAAATTTGTTAGAATCAATACGAGGCTTAATTGATGGCATGAAGGAGCTGGATTTAAAATTGGAGGTGCCAGAGAATGCAGTAGGTTACGACAGCTACATGATTGCACGAAATAGAGGCACAGACTCATTGCTTACTTGCTTAGGAGTACGTGAACTATATTTTGGACTTCCATTTAGATAGCGACCCGTCGCAAATCCTTGATGCCAAAGTTGTTAAGGCAATTAACTCGGTCTATCACGATCCAGTTATGGCGCAAGTCCTTGATCGTCAAACCGAATTTTACTTGATGGACTCCGCGATATAGTACGGTATTCTCTGAGTTTATGAGCCTGGAATCACACTAACCTTACGACAGTTTTCTTAACAGCCTAAACAGAATAGGTGCAATTGATTATCTGCCTAACGAAACTGATGTTCTACGGGCGCGTATTAAGACCACCGGCATCTTTGAAACCAAGTTCCCGATGAACCAGCTCACGATTCATATGTTTGATGTCGGTGGCCAACGAAGCGAGAGGAAGAAGTGGATCCATTGTTTTGAGGGTGTCACATTAATTATATTTTGCGTGGCCTTGAGCGAGTATGATCAGGTGTTGTTGGAAGATCCAGGACAGGTGTGCAACCCGATGTCGTATGACCGCTTGTGATCCGCTTGCTAACGGTTTGTAGAATCGGATGCTGGAAAGTCTAATCTTGTTTGATTCAGTAGTCAACAGTCGTTGGTTTGTGCGAAGCAGTATAGTCCTGTTCTTGAACAAGGTCGATGTCTTTGAGGAAAAGTTAAAGAAAGTGGCACTAAGTGACTGGTTCAAAGACTATGATGGTTAGTACTACTGATCGCTGGTTTGTTTCTTTACTGACATGACTAAGGTGGTGACGATTTTAATAAGGCCGCGAAATTTATCCTTTGGAGGTTTACTCAACTGAATAGAAGCGGCTTGAATATCTATCCACAGTATGTAACCTTATTGTTTCCATGTATGAAACATTCTTGCTGATGTCGATTTTTAGTCTGACTCAAGCAACGAATACCAGTAACATCCGGCTGGTCTTTGCAGCCGTGGAAGAGACGATCCTGCAGAACTCACTAAAAGACTCTGGTATCTTATGAACCTTGTTTAGATATGAGGTCGGTTGCAGTTTCCTGCGTTCGAAGGGGCCATGTATATACTATCTTACTGTGGTGGATGGCCACATCTTTACTCGTGCATTATACAGGCTTATCGCATGTTCAGGTTTCATATGAATTTGGGTCCTGAAAGTTTATGGCGTTTATTGCTATTTTGTATATACTTCTATCTAATTGACCTGAATGCTTTGGTTACTGATTGATCGCATATATGAGCAGCATGCATCCGAACTGATTCGTATAACCGTTTGCTTCGACTTATTACCTACCGGATATGTAATAAGTCAGCCTGCAACGGCGGTACCTATCTGCTGAGCACAAGAATTGAAGAGCATTCAACCCACCTTCCAGCAAAGCGGACCCAACGTAAATGGCGAGCAATGTACAGAGGTTAGGGTCGGCGTCGGATTCAAGCCGGTTCCTGTCACTTCGCCTTTGCCGTCAATCGGCAGCTTTCTACAGCCACTCTACTCTCGGGACATTGTCCGTTCGCCTAATTTTCTTCGTCGTTTCGAATATCCGCCATGCCTTCCTCAGATAGTGCGTCCGACTCCCTGACTTCAACGTACGTGGCTACTTTTTTCATGAATGACTATGGGGTTTATTGCGGCGCGTGTACGACTTGGATCATTGAGTACAGGATGATCTTTACGCGTCGCTATCTGATGATCCCCAAAGTCTAGGCTACGAATTACTCTCGGCTGCTGACAATTTTTTTTTAGATGGGCGATCGTGGAAGTCGGAATCGACAAGGTTCTGGCTAAGAATCTCGAGGAGGGTCTGACTCCTGCCTTGGTAAGTTGATAGGTTGCGTCCGTCTGCCTCGTTATCTCAGGACTGAGTAACTAACATGTGTCTTCGTTGGTTAGTATATGAGAATATATACGTATGTCCTACCTGATAACTTGCGAGTATTCGGTCTTGAGCGAGAGCGCTGACAGTTGAATGCATCATCGGATGCGTTGCGATATAGTGCAATATACCAGTTTTGTACCGCAGCTAGACCGACAACTCAAGTTGGACACCCAGCAACATCTCGAGGAGGTAGGATTTTCATTATCAACTTGGAGGTACAGAGACTGAGTAAGCATTGAAACAGCTCAACTTCTCGGCGCAGAACTGTACAACAAGCTTATAGAGTATCTCGAGATACACTTGGAGAACATTAAGTTGGTCAGTATTACGTGTTTTGAGGCAATTAATTACTGTCGGACATGATCTGAGGGCTGCATCGTGTAGGAGTCTGGCCAGTTCGCCGACGAAAGTCTTATCAAATACTACATTCGCACTTGGAATCGATACACCACAGGAGCTAGATATCTAAATCACATTTTCGAGTATCTTAACCGGCACTGGGTTAAGAGAGAACGCGACGAAGGCCGGAGGACTGTGTATGATGTCAACACTGTAAGTGGTTGCAGTATGAAGTGAGCACGACCGTTCTGTGTTAATACCTGACGTCGCAGTTATGTTTGGTGAAATGGCGGTCGGTTTTCTTCGATTCGATACAATCGAAACAGATGGCAGCTGTTCTCAAGCTGATTGAAAAGCAACGAAATGGCGAAACTATCGAGAACACGGACATCAAGAATATTGTGGGATCTTTTGGTAAGTTTGCATTCGTCTGTTAGCCAGGATATGCATACTTACTGACAACAGTTAACCTTGGTCTTGACGAGCACGATTCGAGAAAGGTTAGTTTGTCGGTCTACAAGACCTACTTCGAGGGTCCGTTCATTGCCTCCACGGAAACATATTACAAGGACGAGTCTAAACGATTCGTCGCCGAGAACAGTGTCGTCGATTACATGAAAAAGGCCGAAGTGCGACTACAGGAAGAGACCGGCCGAGTTCAATTGTATCTTCACCAGAGCACGGAAAAGATCTTGATGCGGACGTGCGAGACCGTTTTGATCTATGATCATGCTGACTTGCTCAGAGATGAGTTTCAGAACCTTTTGGAAGCCAACAGACAAGAGGACTTGAAGCGAATGTTCACACTGCTGTCTCGTATTCAGAATGGTCTGGAACCGCTCCGCGGAAAGTTCGAAACTCACGTTCGCAAGCAGGGTTTGGCGGCGATTGAGAAACTTGCAACCGAAGCTGGCGAAAACTTGGACCCCAAGGCATACGTGGATGCGCTCTTGGAGGTCTACAGGCAATATGCGCATCTCGTGCAGTATGCGTTCAGCGACGATACTGACTTTGTCAAGTCGTTGGATAACGCTTGTCGCGAGTTTATTAACCGAAATAAAGTCTGCAGTCAGTCCTCGTCGAAATCACCCGAGCTACTAGCGAAATACAGTGATGCTCTACTGAAGAAAAGCGGCAAGTCGGCCGAAGACAGTGATCTGGACGCCAAACTAAACGATATCATGACCATTTTCAAGTACATTGATGACAAAGACGTTTTCCAGAAGTTCTACACACGTATGTTGTCACGACGACTGGTGCACGGTACGTCAACTTCCGACGATGCAGAGTCGAGCATGATTTCCAAGCTCAAGGAGGCCTGTGGCCACGAATACACCAGCAAGCTGCAGCGTATGTTCCAGGACATGAACGTCTCGCAGGACCTGCAAATACAGTTCCGTGAGGCCATGGCCAAGAATTTGGAACCCTCGGAGCTGACTATCGATTTCACAATTCTCGTTCTTGGCACTAACTTCTGGCCACTCACACCGATTAATACAACATTCAACCTGCCTGATGAACTTGTCAAGACTTTTGAGCGCTTCCAATCATTTTATCAGAGCAAACATTCCGGCCGCAAACTAACCTGGCTTTGGCAGCTATCGAAAGGCGAGTTGAAGGCGAACTACCCTAAGTCGTCGAACAAAGTGGGATACACATTCCAGGTGTCAACATTCCAGATGGCAATTCTCCTGCCATACAACAATGGTGACACATACTCTTATGAGCAACTTCAACAGATCACGGCGTTAAATAAAGAATACTTAGTCGGCTCACTAGCTATTCTAGTCAAGGCTCGAGTTCTTCTTTTGGAGGGTAGCGGCGAGGTCGGCGATCCTGGTACCAGATACACATTAAACATGGATTTTAAGAACAAGAAGATTCGCGTTAATCTGAATATTCCTCTACGATCTGAGCAGAAGCAAGACACTGAGACGACTCACAAAACAATCGAAGAGGACCGAAAGATGTTGATGCAAAGTGCTATCGTTCGAATCATGAAGGCAAGAAAGGTATTGAAGCACGTTGTACTTGTGCAGGAGACCATTGCTCAGATTAAGTCGAGGTTCACACCAAAGGTTCCTGAGATTAAAAAATGTATTGATTTCTTGATTGAGAAGGAGTACCTTGAACGAATCGATGGCGACAGGTATTCGTACCTGGCTTAGTGGCAAGAGATAAATGAAGTGGTTGCATTGTACTAGTCTTATGGATGAATGAAAGGGAGAAATGGATTTTGTCTTTGGTAGTACGGTTGTGTGATATAAGTCCGCGGATGAAGCGATGATGGTTTGTGCATGACGATATTATTGCAGGTCAGTTTTACTATGTTACCCTGAGAGGATGGGATTTCATGCTCGGTTTGTCGTTGTGTATTCATAAATAGATGATGATGCTATTATCTATGTGAACATAAAATAAGTTCGTTGCATCAGTCCGGATTTGCGATTTTCCAAGCAAGATGACAACGAAGATTTAGGTATGTAAAGAGAAATCCCAGAATACAATATTATCAAGCAAAATACTCCGACCATTATGAAATATGAAAGCAAATCATTGGAACCCCGATTTTTTTGCAGTGTACATGTATCCACTATTCGACTCACAATAAATCCCGAAAGCTTATCCGCTAGCATACCTGATAGCTTGTAGCCTATCCTCATTTACCGCTCGCCGCCACCGCCGCTGACGCGTTCGACAACCCTGAATATACTGATTGTAAATGTCATGACCCACATCAATAACACCAAAAACAAAAACGAGGCAAGGCCTCGCTGTCGGCTACAAATAGGAAAGTCGTACGGAGTATTGTCAATTTCCTACATTCGATGTGATTAGCTCTGACGCACGTGAGACGTAACAAGACATACACCTGGTGTGGATGGAGATTGGCACAGCCATTGACTGTCATAGAGCGTGTTGAACGATAAAGCCAAGTTAGCGGATGAGAAAATGATGAACAATAAATCCAGCATGACTGTCGAAGTATTAGCATTTTCTAGAATCAGAATGAAGTGTCACCAGAGAGGACTTACTTAATTTAATCTTGTCTTTCGCGTTTCGTAGACCGAGTGGCTTACCCGAATACTCATCATATGTGATGTAAACCAAGTACACCATCGCTATAGATTGTACACAAATTGCCATAATAGTTGACGGCTGCTGACTGATCGGTTCTGGACCGGTATAGCTGTTGGAGTGCACAAAAATGCTGACCGCCAAAGCCAATGCAAGAACCGACAATACAAAAATACCGGATCGCAGCGTCATGGGCACATATGGGTTATCAAGGATCATGACTCTCAATTTGATCGTCCATCGCTCCTTAGGTTGTTTTTCTGCAATCTCGGACGTCATATGAAATTGCGAGGCCACACTATTTGTCGAAAGGTTGGATATGCTACCGCGCCGTGACAACTTGTCACCGAGATGATGATGGGTTGTTGAGGCTGTGGCAGGAATAGGTAGTAGTGCACCCGACCGTGATGCCAACTCCGATGCGGCACCGCTGTTGTTATGTTCCCGCCCAGGATTCCATGGCCCACTCAAGTCCATTTGCTTCTCTAGATCTGATATTGGTATTATTTTCCGATTTTGATGTATAAAAACGCCCGATCCACTACTCCTGCCGAAGCTACTGTTTTGTTTCCCACTCGGAGCCGTACCGTCAGGGCGTTTACTTTCCTCGCCAGAACCTCGCAACAAGGCTCCAGTCGTTGTACCACTCCCTCTTAACGCGGCAGATACGATCCGCAGCTCATTTTCTGTCCTACTTTGATCAGGCAGTTGTGACTGGGAGATGAAATCCTTCCAACGTGACTGCGAGAAGACGGCGTCTGGCGAATAAAGTAGTGGGGCTGTAGTGTTCGTGGCTGCCAAAATTGGCGACGGTGGGATCCGCGGCTGATTCACAGATGTGGTATGCGTTCGCCCAGACGATGAGGTCAAAGAGAGATTCGATGGCTGAGTATTATCTTCCGGGGTCATTGCGCCGTCGTCGGTCTGTTGTTCCTGTCGTTCAACCTCCTTGGCGGCCCATACCGGCATAGCGCGAGGAGAGAGCAATGCCGTGGGTGCCGATACCACTACCAGTGGAAGTCTCTGCGTCGATTCTGGACTTGCAGTGGTCCTAATTGATCTAGCCGGACCTGAGGCGCTCTGAGATCCGTTGTCGCTCCCCGCCGATTGCGGGGACATTGGCTTCTCGGTGGTCATTTTTGGTGTTGACACTTTGTCGACGTCGTAGTTCGTCCCAGCTCCACTTTCGGCTCCAATAGCTACACAAAGCCTGTTCTGCTGGATCGCTCAACAGTCCGTCGAGTACGGCTATTGCAAGCCGCTCCTTTCAGATTGTCGATCGTAATTATGGTAGTAAGAGATAGCGGCCTGGGAAGTTTGAATCGGGCCGAGCGTTTCGAAATTAAGGTTCCATGATGCGGCTTTGAGGGTTTGGCAGCACCAACGCTCGTTGACGTCGCTAACTTTGGCGGACACCAGTCACGAGTAGTAATGATGCGGTTCCGCTTTCATATCATCGACTTTGCGTGTACCAAGCCGATCATCTCACTATAATATGACTGCGAATGAAATGCCAGTTCAGTTAATTCATGATGCCAGCATTACAAGTCGCAAGAGACTTTTGAGTTGGGAAGTAGAAACCCTAGCCCCATAAGTGGTCGTCTTTCTCTCGACCTGACATTGTGAGGAGGAAGAGACTGTGCGCCAGCTGAGTCTCACCAAGCTGTTGTCCCATTCATATGATATCGCAAACTTGGGATCCAGTGCCTTTCACCATTAATGCGCCTATCACAGACACTGCAGATCAGCTTTGGTGTCCTGTGCTGCAGCAAAATGGATGTGTGTTCAAGCCTGTGGAGCACTTCGAGGTCGCGATGCTGAATTTAATATTCCATCCAAATATTAACTCGACAAGCATTATGCGTGCTGATATCCTGTACGACAGCGACGTGACTGGTCATGGAGACTTCACTTCTAACTACGAGGAATTTGCAGCAAAAGAAAAGGAAATAATCGGCGAATTGGAGAGACTTGGAATCTTTCAATGGTCGAACCAAGTGGAAGTTGTACGCATTAAGAGAAGGATTGTTCGAGAAATTATTCCGAGGAATCAGGACAAGGATTGCTTGATGCGACAAAGCTGTTTGGTCCTGCTAAATGACGCAAGTTCTTCGATTTTGTTCCTACCACATGGCATAGAATCGCCTAAATCGACACCGTATTACCATCCAGCTGTGTCGGGAATTCTACTTCACTACATATCCTTGCCGCTCCGCAACGATTGCGCAGGGTCTGACACGAAGACTCTTCAGCTATATTACCGTTTGTTCTCGCCGTCAAAAGAAAGCGTTACACTTCCAAATCGACTCCAACGAACGGCTCTTAGATTGCTAGGTACAGCGCACAAGCACTCTCTCGGAGTCATGAACGGGTATCAGAAACGCGTGCACCATGACGTCGTTGTTGATAAAGTATCATTTCAAGATAAATATGTCGCTCTTAAGCGAAAGTACGCTCGCGATCTTGTCGCGCGCTGGGTTGAAAGTACGGACCCCAGAAAGCATGTGTTTGAGGATTTGGCGATTGCTGCCTTCTTGATGGAGTTTTGGGATGCTAGATTTAGTATAGGAAAGCGCGCCAAAGATAGTATGAGTTTTGTCGATATCGGATGTGGAAACGGAGTTCTGGTGTATATCCTTATTATGGAGGGATACGTTGGGTACGGCATTGACGCTCGCCGTAGGAAAACGTGGAATATCTTTCCAGATCACGTACAACAATGTTTAAGGGAGGAAGTTCTTGTCCCGTATCTATGTATAGATGCAGAAACGGAGGTAGGCAACGACCTTGTCAGATTTCACGATGGAAAATTTCCGCATGGATCGTTTCTGATTGGAAATCATTCTGATGAGTTGACGCCGTGGATCCCGTTGCTAGGGCGCCCA
The DNA here is from genome assembly GCA_030568275.1 of Lipomyces orientalis. NCBI lineage: Eukaryota > Fungi > Ascomycota > Lipomycetes > Lipomycetales > Lipomycetaceae > Lipomyces > Lipomyces orientalis. The sequence continues at coordinate 70,426 of JAJLTP010000035.1, forward strand.
TTCATTGTTATCCCCTGTTGCTCACATGCGCTGTCGGGTGCTAAGTATCGTTATCCTACGTCTATTGATTTGGGTACGACGCGAAGTAACCAGCAGAAGCTGAGTACATATGCGGCCTTAGTTGAACACGTTGCCAAGACGGCCCATGACATGGGCTGGGCAGTCGAGAGAGAGATGCTACGAATTCCAAGCACGAGGAATGCCGCAATAATTGGTTTGGAGAGGCGCAGTGGCCACGACGCAGGACGAATATGGACAGCGAAAGATATCATTCGTCGCGACGGAGGAGCAGCTGGATTTTCTGACCGTGTCATCGCGCTCACGTCGAAGAATCCTCGGTCCCATTAGCGTAATAGACGTGTAAATATCGTTTCTTATACGAATTATGTATATAGGAACGCTAGGAATGCTTAGACGAATATGTCATTCAGCCACTTGATTTAGTCACATGGGATGCGTATGAATATGCCTCTTTACTTAATGCTAATCCACAGTAAGTTATACCAATAAATTGATCCCTTATCTGACCAATATATGCAGCTCATGCCCGACGTTTCCCAACTTTAGTATGGCTCTCTGACAGTCTTCGTAGTCTTCTTCGCTGAAGTAATGCTGCATTGCTAACACTTCCCTTTTTTGTCTTCTTTGCAGGTTGGCTGGATATATATTTCTCCGCGACTTGGCGCAGGGTTTGCCAACCACGCGCTCCGGATCCAAAATCGTCAAGGTCACCATGACGCTCATAGTTAAAGTTTGGGACAGGTCAGATGAGAGAACAGAACTCAACAGGGCGGGTATGATTGCCGGAATGTAGGCAGTTTAGAGCAATCAGTAACAAACGCGTTCAGTATGCAGTGGTAAAAGGACTAGTTAATTAATGCTCGCGCAGAAATATTTGCTCCCCCGGCCGCGAAGTGCGGCTGAGCAACGACATCACGTGACAGCAGTATGTGTGCAGGTTCTAGATTATTTCGGTACAAACGGTAAGGATAACCCTTGCCCTGGACTTTAGAGTTGGTACTGCGGACGTACCCTATCGTGGTACAGAAGTCTTCTCTTTCGCAGTTATGCCATTTATGTCTAGCCTATACAAAGCCCTAACCTCAATGTTCCAAGGATTACATTCGAGCTTAGCTAACTATTTCTAATTATTTGCACATAGCCGAGGAACATCGTGTAATACCATGTCGACCGTCAAATGACAATGTAAACACATGCATACGTGTCTATGATTGATTTACCAAATCTTTGAAGTCTATTCATCCTCTATATTCTCCAGTTTAATTCCTGCACTCCCATTCGGAGAATGGTTGTCAGTAGACTGCAATATGGGACTCCCCATGCGGTCAAGAAACTTCGAAACCTGCGACTTATGGTGCGAAGACATGCCTGAAGAAACCTTTTCACCCGACCTGCCAGGTACTGTTTTAGCACTAGACCTTCCCGTGCTTTCGCCAGGATCAGAGTGATTATCAAGCTCGTGAACCCCATTGCTTGTCGATGGTGAATTAGGCATTGTGGAAACGCCTTGCGCATGCTGCTGAACCTTCGCAGTGCCGTTTCCTACTTTGCGCTTCTTCAACGCTGGCTTGGTGGGCGGCGATTCGTCCTCAGTGACATACGGAGAGGATGGCGACAGAGACAAGGGCGAGGCGATTGTCGCGGCCGTGGAGGCGGCACTACTACAACGTATTAGTATTCGCTATCATTGGCAAGCAGCAATCAGCCTCCAAGCCTCCCAAGATATAGAAATCTCATAATAAGACTCGGTATACAATGTAATATGCATACTTCTTGTTACGGGCCCCTCGTCCGCCAAGACACCGTTCCAGATGCGCCGCGTATCGCGACGCCGCAACTTTTCGAGCACAGTTATTGCATTCGTAATACGATCCAGACTCGGAAGCGTTTTGTTTTACTCTGCCGTAGATGTCCTGTCCCGGGCGAGCTATGTAGTGTCCCTTGCCGACGACCCCGGATGAAGCACGAGAGTTGTGGATCGCGCCGCACGACGGGCAAGGTTGCCGACTGCGCTTCTCTTTGGAAAATGTAGCTAGTGCGATGTCATGTGTAATAGGCTGGACAAGGTCTTGCAGTAAAGAGAGACTCTGGGAAACAATAGTCGTCAGCAAAAAAGGCAGATGTAATCTGTATATTCGTTGGCCGAGTATTGGCTCGGCTACTGACGGAGGGTTACGTACAAGAACACGAAGGTTGATCAGTGGCTGCGAAGACGACATATTGAGTTTCCGTCCTTCAGGCTACTCCGAGAATGAACTGTACGGTATATGACGGTTATTCCTTGTTAGCCGAGCCTGCAAATTGCTGAATTCACTCTTGCGCTGATGACAAAATGTGCATCCTGAAAGTCACCATTGAAACGTGATGTGACTCCAGTCGGAAATTTATATTAGGGTCTGGGTAACTTAGCGATTTTATAATAATAATCTTGTGTTCTACCCAAGTTAGGGCAGTGACGTGCGCATCGAAAAGCTAGGGCAAAGTATATCTCGAGAACGATGAGCTGCCGCTCGGCTTGTCGTGAAGCCTGCGCGGATCGCATCTGGTGAGAGAGTAGTTCTGGCCCCGCAATCCCGTCCTGAACACACCGGATCTCCTCGTTTCCGACTACCCAATTCGGCTGCCTTCGTCAATTATTTTCTGAGACACTTCAGTTTTGTTGCCTCTATTCACTGTTCCACCGAGATAACTATAGGTAGCGATTTCTTCAATCAGGCGTTAACTTTCGCGGCTTCCAACTCATCCTCTGCAAGAATTTCCTCTATCCATAGCCCTACAGACCCCAATGGCGACCATGACCACGTCGGCTACAGAGACGTGCGATGTCCTGATCTATGGTACGGGACTTATCGAAAGCATCGTTGCTGCGTACGTAATTTTCAATCTCGGTTGAGAGCTGAGCGACTGTCTCTGAAATAAATTCGCTACGCTCTCAGCTAACATTTCTCTGGCAGTGCGCTGGCATGGCAAGGAACAAATGTTTTGCATATAGACAGCAACCCGTATTACGGCGGGTCATGGGCGGCTCTGAACTTGGACGAGCTGAAAGCCTGGACGGACCGCGTTAACGAGACTGGTACGTGAAGCACTAAAGTTTCGCAAAAGACTGTATATTAACTGCAACTTTTAGCCACCAATAGTATGTCTTGACGAGTCCGCTAGTAGATAAAGTACATGCTCACATGAAATGTAGACACTCCATTCTCGGACGCCTATCTTTATATTTCACGCAACCTCGATCCGCGGAAATATGCCATTGATCTCAGTCCACACATACTTTTTACACGCTCCGACCTTCTCAATCTCCTCATTAAGAGCCGAGTATCTCGCTACCTTGAGTTTAAGCCATTGGGTTCCTTTCACACTTTCGAACAGGACTCATTTGAGAAAGTTCCCGGAACCAAGGAGGACATTTTCACAAGCCAGACACTTACTCTTCTCACGAAGCGCAGCCTCATGAGATTCATGAAGTTCGTTATTGATTGGGAGCAGAACACCGCCGTTTGGCAGGAATACAAAGATGAACCAATTTCGAAGTTCCTGGAAGAGAAATTCGGGCTGGATGGACCACAGATCGTCGAATTGGTCCACTCCATTGGATTATTACCAACTCCAAACGCCCCAACCGAACTGGCACTTGGAAGGATAACTCGATATCTAACGTCGATGCACGTATACGGAAACTTTCCAGCCATGTATTCCATGTACGGTACCGGAGGAGAGCTGGCGCAGGGCTTTTGCCGGTCGGCTGCCGTTGCTGGCGCAGTATATAGACTTGGTACAAAGTTGAAGAGCTTTGACGAGACTACTGGAGAAGCAGAATTGGATTCGGGCGAGAAGATCAAGGTCGCCGAGAAGGTAATATCAAGTGAAGGTACTGTCCCTGGTGACGAAGAGATCACGAGGATGGTGGCTGTTGTCGAGAAAGACTGCAAGGAGTGGTTTGCGGAAGGAGAATCTGCTGCCGTTGTGGTATTCCCGGTAGATACGCTGGACGGTAACAGATTTGCTGTCCAGGTGCTTGTTATGGGAAGCGGTAGCGGGCAGTGTCCGCCTGGCCAGGCAATCTGGTATCTCTCGACGCAGGATAGGGGCGAGCAAGGCCGGAAAGATTTGTACGTGGCACTGGAGAAATTGGAAGAGAGCATTCTTCGAGAGTCGACTGAGAATTTCGAGTTTGACGTTAACGAAGAGGATATCTCCTACCTGCCGAACGGTTTGCCTGTAATTTCATCAGTGCGATTAGGCGAGAGCTTAAGAAACTTCACTCCCAAGGAGTCGTTGAAGTATCTCCTTAAGCTTACGTATTCCCAAAGATTGACAGTCAGTCCTATCGAGCCTACGGCAGCTTCCAAGTTAATTCACTCCGTCGCGCCGTCTATTGATCTAGCGTTCGAAGATATTGTTGACCAGGCTAAAAGTCTCTATGAGCTAGTCACAGGCACCACGGACGATTTCTTTGATGTTGACTTCGAAGATGAGGATGATGATGCTACTGCAACTGCAGCGGCAGCAGATAGCGACATTCGTGATATAGCTGAAGACAATGATGAAGATGTAGCGGGCCATCATTCGGATTTCGAGGAAGTCGCTGGTGAAATGACCATATAACCTGAGAGTTTGTAAACAAACTGTGCAGGGATGTGTATTCTCGTTTATTGTTGCGCGCTTCAAGGAGTCTTGTACTATTACCTCTGTGATATATTTGCTTTGTCTGTATAATGATGGTCATTTTGACTAATTTGGTGCTACGTGTGGTGGCTCGTTATTTGGCCACGTCGCTTACACACTCATTCACCGTCTTGTTAACAAGTAACTCTACACCAAGTCTAGATACGACAATCCACATTATTACAACAAGCTCAACTCTCTCCTAATTATTCGGCAGCTGTCGGTTCAAAAATTGGAGAACATCATCGATTTCCTGTGGTGACGCACTGTGAGTTAGACCCTTGTACTCGTGAAACTCCAAGGGAATATTCAGAGACTCCAAAACCTGCTTGGTGAAAAGACCGTATTCATATTTAACGACGGGATCATTAGTACCGTGGCCAACGAAGAATGGTATTTTGATGCCCTTCTCTTCGTGGAGCTACATAGTGCAATGATTAGCATGGGCTGGCCGTAGGAAAATGCAAGTGGGTCGAACCTTTACAATTTGCGATCGCATGGGGATGAAGCCTGACAAACCAACAACACCACCGAGCTTGAAGTCAGTAGTCAAACCAGTCTAGAAATTCCACTTCATTAGCAACTTTAGACCGGCTAAGTTGCATCACACTCACCAATAAACTGATTGCACAGCCTTGGCTAAAACCACCAATTACTATCCTCTCGGGCTTTATACCCTTGGCGATCTCCTCGTCGATAAATTTTCGCAGACGATCAGCACTTTCGAGCATACCGCGTGTATCTTCCTGAGCCTCGACCTTGTCGAGTGATATGATGTCGAACCATGACGGCATCTGAAGACCAAAGTTCTGCAGAATCACACATTAGACTCCACTGACACATTATCCTTGGCACACCACGTAGAGCAACAATAGCCACATACCAAAGTAACTTTCTGCGTCGGAGCGTTGGGGAAGATGAACGCGACGTGGTCGAGTACCTTCAACCTCCGGTACTCGTCCGCCAAAAATCTCCATCCAGATCCAGAATCGCCGAGACCGTGCATGAAGATGAAAGTCGCAGTGTGCTCCTTGAGAGCGGGGATACGGACTGCTGACATGCTTGCACTGACGTCGTACTCAACGGGAAGCGTCGATGCTGGTGAGGCAGGGAATTGTGGTGCGGCGGGGGATGGTGAGTGCTTCGACGCGATCGAGAAGAACCACGGGGCGAACAGGTATAGGAGCAGGAGGCCCGCTAGAAACGCAAGCAGAGCGCGACGGAGGAGAGCGATGGACGACAGCGTGGATATTGAAAATTGCAATGAGATCGTGGTTATAGGAGATGAGTTGAGTCGTAGGAAGGACCGGCGACAAGTAACTGGGGTTTTAATTACCACGGCCGATTAGATAGGGCAGAACGGGAAAGTACCGCAATCCTTCCCGAAGGCCGGACACATGTTTCCTTACTTCTGCATACCACCAGTGTCTAGGATGAAGAGGCCAGTAACTTATTGTCCGCAAGATTCGTTCACAGGCAAGTTTAGCAAAACAACGGAATTTGCTGCCCTAGCAGTCGTGAATATCATGGCGGCTGTCCTTCGCTAAAGAAACATGCCGATAAGGGTACCTAATTGCTAACTATCAACAGGTTTCTGGACTTTCTGCGGCAATCCATCGCAGTTGTCACTTCAACCATTTCTGTTCGTAATTGTGTTCTACATTTCGCACGTGTAGAAGTACCACTCGTTTGCCGTCTTCTCGTCGTTTATTGTCCTTTGAGACTGTTATCGGCCTTCCTTCGCTCTACTGGACCTATAGGGGCGTCTTTGCCGTTGCCCGCAAATTAGTCTTGGACGAATAGGATATGTATTAAGTGACGACGTTGCTGGGGTTGGTCCCCATAGCGGCAATCAAATCAGCCAGTCAAGATATAATACACAGACGGCTGACTGTTTGCTTAATACTGCTAGCAATTTACAAGTATTACTTTAAGTCACTCACATTGTACTCCTTGTCTCAGAAATTAATATACACGAACGCCAATCCCACAAGAGACATCACAAAACCGCAAATAAGTTGACATATAACCATCTACGTAATCTTTCGAATTTTATCCAGCAAGACATCAACGCGGGCTCCCAGCTTTGGCTGTCCAGTCCTGGTAAACTGCGTCATCTTCGTTTTATTAGTCTGCCGTTGCTCGATCCGTTGTCTCCGTTCCACTTCTCGACGTTCACGCTCTATTTGCGCAGCTTCGAGCTCACCCCGCAATTTGGCGGCTGCCGCCTCTTCTCTTTTATATCGAGATTGCTTTGGTTTCTTGTTGTGCCGGCCGACATGCTAAATCATTGAATATGTTAGTCGCTTGAATAATAACGCAAGGTAGAACTAGAACCTTCTGGTCCGCTTCTTCCATTGGGCGCGCGGCATTTTGGTATTTATCCTCGTCTGAACTGTCAGCATCTTTCGGAGCAGAGCGCTTGACGCCGTTCTCTAAGGACGGAAGCGGTGACGGAACTTCGAGCCCCATACGCTTCAAAGTTTTTCGATATGATCGCTTAACGTCCGCATTATGTGACAGTGTCTTTCTAATTTTCTCAACTAAACCAAACAATTAGCATTCTTTAGCACGAGTATCAGTCGCAAGTTTGGTAAGAAACGACTCACGTTTGCGCTTGTGCACGCCGTCAGGCATGGTTTCGGGAACTCTGAACGAACGACGAGTCGCTGCGGTTGCTTCTCCCGCCATTTTACTATGGAGAAGTTGCCTGACGTAAGGCTATTCAAAGTGATATAGAACAAGAACGTATGAAAGCTTTCTGGCCACCTACCGGCAGGTGAAGAGGCAACAGATTTAAGGCACCAAATATTTCTTGTTGAAGGCGACACGTAAATCCAAAATATTTCGGAATTGTGCGAGAGAGTTTAGTAATTAAGCTTCCATATTCTAAGTTGCGCTAGGCATTATTTGGAATAAACAAAACGGGCATCAAAGAAAATGAACCTTACTGCAAAACTAAAATTCGCCTGATGACCGATTTTTCTGCCATCTCGTTCTGCCTGAGCGGCGCATACTATCAAACGGCAATAGTCATACCTAAATAAAAATAGGCTGTAGTTCTAGTAATTAACCGTACTTAAGGATGTTATTATTCGCTGAATGTAGCTATCGAGAAGTTATAGCTGGCTTTATTGAGCCACCGGCAAAGTTAATCTCACTCGCTTCAGCGCAGAACTCGAAAAACTAACGGTCGAATCCATCAAACGACAGCGACTGCCGTAAACCTCCACAACCACGAGCTAAATACATCTGCGTGCTTCCGTGAATTACACGACGGAGACAACCATCAGGGGTATATGGCAGCCCGGCGCGTTCCACTGCTGGATCTCAACAGGCCGTTCCGGGCGACGCACGACGAACTTCTGTGGTGGTCGTTGAAATCGTGCTGGTCGTCCATTTGCCATGCTTCCTCGACTCCACACACACAGCAGCAAATGCCTCCACCTCTTATTGGAATTTTATATCCTGAGTGGACAATTGGGTTAATGCGGAAGACTGCGCGTTATTTGGAAATACGTCAGAAGCGGTTGTTGCAGGTACTCTATTCGCGTCAGCGACAGTATTCACAAGTACACCATGAGTCGGTGGATTTCGGCAATTCACATAATGTGACTCGCGACGAGCGCTATGACGCACTGCAATTATCACAGGCCGATAGCGGCACATCTCCGGAGCCAAGGATACCGTCTGGACTTACAAAGGAACGGTATTGGGATCTACAAGAGCAGTCGCATGCGCAGGATTCAAGCAGTGGAGCGCAATTGGAACAAAGACGATCAGCCGAGGAATGGATTCCAGAGTCGTACCTCAAAATTCCGGACGACCCCGACCGACGGTTTATGAATCTCATGCGGATAACTCGATCATACAACGTCCACTTGACAGACACGGCGTTTAAACTCTGGCGGTTGTGTCTCGAATCGATTACCACGCGAGTGCAGATTATGACCGAACGAGTGCAGGTCTACAATTTCTTTCGGGAAAGCCACAGCGCCGATGGCTGGCAGCGCATGATTTTGATTTTCAACGACGTACCCGAAAATCGACGTACCGAGCTTGATTTCCGGTTCAGATTGTGGGCGCTCCTACGGCTCGGACTAAGCGATGCGGCAGATGCAGCTTTTGTAGAATGCATGGCAAAATTTCCGGTAAATATGGAAATGCAATGGAATATGATTGATCGGTATCATACCCGGCGAGAGGAATTCAACCAAGTGTTTCTCTTGTGGGCTGCACTCATGTACCACACAGATCCAAAACTACGCCATAATCGTCGCCGGACAGAGAACACGATGCGTGAGCTGCTCATTAAGTGCCATGGCCATGCCGAAGTCGTCGGCCGGGTGATTGATACATACAATGGTAAAGAAATGCACCAGTTCGGCAATCGCTTTGCGCGAATCGCCATCAGTATCTTCGCGGATCTGGGATCGCCGATGGTTGCGAAGGAAGTGTACATGCGGATGCATGGGCGGGAGTCAAATCGGGGAGATCTTGCGCGGGTCGTGAGGATACTCAATCGAGCTGGAATGACTGAGGACTCGTCGCAGCTGATCGAGACATTTGAGAACGACTATCCAGAATGTTCAAGTACGGATCTGATCATCGGCACGAAGCTGGAGACTCTTGCTGCTGCAAAAGACTATAACGGTATGCAAGAGTTATTCGAGAATGTGATTGCGAGTGGAGCGCGGCCGTCACCATATCATTATAACGTCACGATGCATGCGCTCGGAGAGATCGGTCAGGTCGGGATCGTGAACAGATTGCTTGAAGATATGCGGGAGAAGAAAATGAAGATCCCGATTCAGGTCCTCGGCACTGTGATGTGGAGCAGGTCGGTGGTAGGTGATTTGGATGGCGCGATCGAATTATTCGAAAATATCGGGAAATACGGCTTGAAACGCAACGACGTGGTTTACAATATCGCGCTTTCGGTCTACAATAAGCGCGATGATGCGGAGAGCATGCTACTGACATTCCGGCGTATGCTACGAGACGATATCATGCCAAGAAAGCGACACATCACAACGCTTATGGCACTGTTCGCCAAAAGAGGAGATATCGAGCGATCAGAAGCCATGTTCCGACTTCTACGGCATTTCGAAGTCGAGCCAGATGCTGCCGTGTTCAACGTTCTAGCTGCCGCATACATCCAAAAATCGACCCACATGCCCACTGTGTCGAAAAACATTCTCCAACGCATGCGCGAGGCGGACGTATTCCCAGACACACGACTGTTCGCCACACTGCTCCACGGGTTTGCCAGGGCCCACGACTCTGCCGGTTTGAAGCGCACGATTGAGCAAATGAAAGCGCTATCGATTCCGATGAACTCTGTGACCTTTGGTATCATGATTCATTACCTAGGCATGGCTAACCAACTACCCGCTGCCGAAAATGTGTTCCATCAGCTCGATGCTCTTGGTATCGAACATGATGTGTTCCACTACACTTCGCTAATGACCGCGTACCTTTATCATGGGAACACGGGTATGGTGCAGAGAAAATACAGAGACATGATCGCGGAAGGAATTGCGCCGTCATTCATAACCCTGCTGACGCTCATGCTATCGTACCGAGATCGACGAAAGCACTACGCTGCCGAGTCCCTGCTGATGATGATCGACGGAATTATGGACCGTTTGCCGCCACTCGACATGACGAACCCCGTGTCACCCAAGACAACTATACCGGCATACATCTTCACGCCGATAATCCGCTTGTATCACCCACTTGGCTCTCGGAAGTACGCACAGGTGATCGAGCGTTTCAACCAAGTCAATGAATCCCGCGAGTTTGTCGACCAAATCCAGCCAGACCCTACATTTGAGGCGCAGGCATGCATTGCTGCCGCACGAGCAGGCGATTGGGTCACCGTTCAAACGCACTGGCGACGACTCCTGGCAGTCGCGATGCTCAAGCACCGTGACTACGATCCGTACACGAACAAGTACTCTGACCAGATCAAGGGCCTCAACCGGACTCTGTTTGGCGATGCGCTGACCTCCAAAATGGACGCGATGATTGCGACGGAGCAGTACGAGGAAGTGGAGGTCCTGTGGCAGCAGATGCGCGATCTCGGTGTCAAGTTCTCAAACCGGAACTGGAACGCGCGTGTACGTGCGCTCGCGCGGACAGACGGCAGTGTTTTCGATGCCATGGAGATGGCGACCAAAAAGCTCGTGGACGGGTACCTCAAGATTCGAAAGCACAAGCACAGTGTCAAGTGGACGTCCGAGAAAGCGCTCAGGTCCAAGTTACGCCAGTACAAACCGAAAGTACGGTATTATCTGCAGACGCAAACTGTCAGGTTCTTCTCGGATCTGTTGCAGGAGAAATATAGCATTGAGACTGAGCAACTGGATGCTAATCCCCGCGAGCTTTCGGAGTACCAACGATTGCGAAAAAGATTCAGGAAGATATTCGCAATTGTGTACGAGTATCGTTTCCGGCAAAAGATGAAGCGAAAGATGATTGAGCGCCTTCGTAAGCTCCGAACCAAGAGTATCAAGTACTCTTACTACAGGCAGTGGAGACATCACCAGCGGGTTGCGTGGAACCTGCGGAAAGGGTTACAGACGACGCGCAGGAAGCGGATCGAGGAAGTGACCCAAATAGTCACCGACCGCGGACAAAAGATTACGCCTGAGATAAAATATGCGATTTGGAAACTGAGCAGGGCTAATAAGAAGAGCTATGGGGAACAAGTAGAACTGTTGAGAAGTATTGGAGGATCGGAGATTGATAGTCAAAATGTGCATAGAGGTGGTGGAGATGTTACATAGGAGGAGTCAAAAACTTAAATAGCATGTTATTTGTACATATGGGTATTGGATTTGATTTTGAACTTATTTTGGTTGTACATATTTGCATAAGGATTTGGCATGGGTTCATTTTGTAAGATAAGAAACGTGGAATGTAATATCATGTACATATCATCATGACCAAGTCTTATTTCCGTTTCTGACGTCTATTTACATTATCCGTATAACACAACCAACATATCCGATTCTCAAATGATACAATAGTATACAAATCTCGCAAACCAAATATTCCGCCTCCTCACAGCTCGTGCTGCGTCAGGGTATGTAACTCCGCTGCAGCATCATCCCGCTCCTTTGTCAACTTGGCAACAACACGAACTGCTGCATCATGGTAATACAATGCCGTACTCAGGTCCTGCCTTGTCTTGAGCAATTCTTGTCGTAGAGTGAGCGCCTCGAGGACCAGGGCGTCCCATTCGTTTTGGAATGATTGGAGAAGTGCGGGAATACTCGCCTGTGCCGGCGTCCGGGGCACTGGAGTCTTTGATGCTGTTGGTGCTGCCGTTAGCGTAACTCGTATTTAATCAATGGAAACAAATATTATGAACTGGGACGCACTTTTTATCGAAATGAGACTGTCGACAGACAGTGCATCACCGGATATAGGATCCGTGCCGTGCTCTGCTATGTACGCTTCTACTAACTTTCTATCAAACACGCTTCCTGTCTTATTATCAGTCACGAACACGTATTTATAACCCTCGAAGAAACGAGATTATTTGAAAGAAAGAACGGCATACGTACCGCTGTTTGGAGAAATCACTGGATCCTTTGGGGTCGTTCCCGAAACTGACGATGTACAGTTAGTGGTGCTATCCAGGGTTGTAGCCTCGGGTTTATCTACATACTTGCGCAGATCATTGTAATGGCCAATTATCTGTTCGGAAACTGGTGGAGATGATACCTTGCGGGCGGAGTGGAGATGGGACGGGGGTGCCTCTAAAACTATGAACGCATCGCAGCTCATCAGCTTTAGGAAGGATAATTAGACAAACTAAATTAAAGTTTTCACAGGGACTGACAAAAAATACTGCGCAACTTTAGCAACTTTATCGACATCTGTCTATAACTATAATAATAGCGTACAAATGAAGAGTAACTAAATATCGCATCTACTGCTGTCCAATTACACACACTCCAAACATACAAACGAACAAAAAAAGTATAACGACTAATAATAACAACTCGCCCAATCAAAGATGCTATTTTATTACATACAAACAGAAAATAGGAAAGGACAAAGGACAAAGGACAAAGTATATGTAACAATGAAAATGTCGAACGGTGAAACGTACAATCATAAACGACGAACAATGGATCAGCAACACAAAACAAAACACCTTGACAAGACAAGTAATACAAAACGGTAATTATGACATGGAAAAAAAGACAAAAAAAACAAATCTATAGTCATCGCAAGGAACTGCACCCAAACTCAAAATGAGGATTAAAAATTAACAATTAATGTCACCCGGCTCTTCACAAATTGAAAATCAAGATTGTAAGATCGTAGATGACTTTAATTAAATGTCGGGAGCACATGAGTGTATAGTTGTATAATGCTGAAATCAATGGAACCAAATGCAGAAGAAACTGATCATCAAAATTGGGACGGAGTGGTTGGCTAATCGGACGTCCAACCGCCGACTGCGTCAACCCACGACGGGAGACAGGTCCCGTCTTTACCCTCGACGTCGGTAATGTCAGTGTCGCATCTACATCGACAGCCAACCCCGTTTTCTCTATCAACATCCCAGTGGTCCCAATATCTATCTTCTTCTAGGTCTTTCTTACTCATGGCATCTCGAATGTATGGTGTCCGCGGAAGCTGTTTCCGCGGGGCGTTGCCGGGACAGTGCTGAATGGTCGTATGCCGGTACCCAATATCGCGGAAATAGTGAACCTGTGACGGCGCAAGGAAAATGCCGGCCGCCAAAGAGTGAACTGGAGCATCACCCCACTAAAGGAATATTAGACACTGGGTTACCACAAAAATAGAGAACTTACTCTTTCGTTCCAGAAACCACCGCTTCTATCTAACAAGTCGAAAAACTCATTGTACTCCTTGCTGCGGAAAAAGTCTAGCTTGGCAATCTCGAAGTTGCTCCAGAAATGACACAAATTATACTTTTCGCCATTCATGGCTTCTGGATCGATCTTCTCAGGCTCAGGAATTCGGAACTGGTCATCCACACTAGAGGTCTTTGGGGCAGACTCCTTTTCTTTCTCGTCGTTCTCTAGGAAGACCTCCCACATGCCCTGCGACGTGATGTTGCGTGATCGCCGGAAACCAGAAGCGTACCTGAACAAGTTCGGGACAGTGTCGACGAGTTCCTTGATGATGATGGTGAAACCATAGACCTTTCCCTTCTCCTCCATATACAAAAACGGATCATAAGTGATATCGCAAAAGTACTTCACATCTGGCTCGACACGCCAGTACCAGTCATACTTTGCCAGCATAGGATGTTTGTAAAACTGGCCCGAGTAGAAGCGGCACATATGGTGGTAAGACTCCATCCCACCGTACATGATTGCCGCGTCGCCTTGTAGGGCAATAGACTCCTTGACCTCGTCTGGGTCCGCCCAGGACGGGAAATCCCACAGATCTTTGTCGATGACACCAAACTCAACCTTGGACTCTGTGTAATTCAAAACGGTTTCCCTGAAAGTCGAGTTAAATTCAACGTCGTTGAGGAAGAGATATGGATAGTGGAACCATCGATTGAAGTGGCGTTCGACGGACTTAATGGAGTCGATGACACCATCCAACTCTTTATTCCGCGCGAGGATAACCATAACAGCATTTGCGCGCGGACGCGACGTATCGGGCACCTGGCAGCCGACAACAAACGGCGCATCAATTGTTTCGTTCATTGCTCTGTCAATTTTATCAGCATCGTTTGTAGCGACTAACAGAGAGCCAATCAGAAATACCTTATATCTGGCAGCCGAGTGCGTGACGGTAGCAGACTCGTGTTTGACGGAACTTGGACGAACCGAATCACAAGAACTATAAGCACGAGCGGCAGAAGTAGGACGACGCCGAGAGGGGCCGAGATGTTGTGCCGTATTCGCACCCGCTTTCTGGCATAGTCAAGTGGCTTTCCCTTAAATGATGCGGCCGGAAAGAGAGAGCCTGCACTGGCGGGAACCGGCAGATATTTGGAATCGCCTAATTGACGATGTGCCCGACGTCCGATGCTCGACATTGGTGGATAACGTTGGAGTGCAAAACTTTGGTTGTAGTTAGACGCCGAGCGAATACTTTGCGTGCAAGACCGACGAGCGAATGGCGCTAAGTGTTAATTTGCACGCTCTCCCCGAGACACACGCCAGAATGAAGAATGTTAGCGAGCGGCCACGAAAGGAGGCGGGGATAATAGTGCGTGTCGTGGTGTAAGGGTGACGGTCTACAGGCGCCGGATGACATGAACAGGCGCAGGATAGCTGCGGAAGGTCGACAGGCGCGCCGCAAGGGAGGATAGTGATTGCGGCAGGCAAATAACAAGGAGATGAGGAGAGGAGCGGTTGCGAGAGTCGGAGACGGAAGTAAACGCAGCAAAGTCTCGACTTGCAAACGGCAGAAGAAAACTGTCGAGGGGAGTGAGGCGAATGGCCGTGGTGGTGGATTAGGATTTGGCGGCCGGGACACGATCGATAGCAGCTGGCGGTGGCTATGTCTTTGGCGACACCTAAAAATTCAACCAAGCAAGGGTCGGCCAGGGCCGCACCCTAACCCGCCAAGCTGCCGTTCCGTGTCGCGTATCGCGCGACTCGTCCCGTCGACATCGCCGATGCGTATCATCTTGTCGACAAGGGACGCCGCGAACAACTGAGTGGCCGTGTCGACTGTGTCGAGAGTCGCTTTATCAATACTCGAGAGCTCAGCATTGTATCCCAGCGAACATTTAACTCCTTCGATATATACATCTCTCATCGTAGTCCGCACATAATATACCGTTGACTACAATGGCAGCTAATATGCGCATCCGTGTGTTCCACGGCGAGTGAAGCGGATACTTTTTTTACAAATGTCCCTCTGGGCGCGCAATTGAATATGTCAATTCATGGTAGTTCTCTATCGGTTCAGAAGACACTTAGCCGCGCTGCGGATTGCATGTAGGAACTGCATTTCTAACCACATATTAAAACATGTAATCGCGCCCATTTATCGATTCATTCGTCGACCCTCCAGCTGCGGAATGTGTTCCTGCTCCCAGGCGACGGAACCACTTGGCACTAACAGAAGCACCTCACTTTCCATCCAACACAAGCACAAGAACAGCTTATTTTAGGTACCATAACCACCATCACAGAAATCGTCCTCTTCCAAAGAAAAAGGAATCTTTACGTTTCTCGTACTATGACAAGAAATGAAATTCGGCAATGGAACTGTGTGTATCCGATCCAAACCAGCATGCAAACATCCGTTTCTCGCCAACCTCAAAGACCACGATCCCATGCCCCGCAGAACATAAGGATGCAACTGAGAATCTTGCTTGTATCTCTCGCGTCTCTTTGGTACAAGGTCGGGAATTAGTCCGCAATGCAGCCTGGACTGGAAGAAAAACTGGTACCAAGTGTGTCTTGAAAAAAAAAAAAAGAAAGAAAGCATTTCGGAAAGTTCTTTTTAAACGAGCTTAGAAGCACGTGTCGTAGTGATTAGAAAATTCTGGTTGTATTCTTCACGCCAAGCCCCACTTATGCATGTAGTTTGGTGACTCTCTCGACCGAGACAGAAGGCACTCTGCCGACGGCCATTTATGATTTAATTCTTTCGAAAATGAGACTTGCAATAGCATAATAACCAAAGTAGTGTTAAAGAGTAAAACATGACGGGAGCAATCCCAAACTTTTGTCTATCGTACATGCATGCAACCCCACCCTAATCTATCCATTGATACATCAAGTTTCGTTCAACCACAATTTAATTAATTCGGTGATTCTGGCCCCAGTATTCAGGTTAACTTCTCGGTCAAGTAAATCGGCAAACTGATACTATCCTTCGTCTTCAAATGTAGCGATCGAATACCATCCCAGCCACCCTTGACAATGTTCTTTGATACCATGCCGTCAACAATTGCCGCAACGTTTTCCGCCAGATCATCCACCGAAAACGTCGAGAATCCGATCTTGACCGTCGTGCTGTTCGCTGCCGGGACAAAAACCATCGCGGAGTTCAATGTCCGAGTAATCTCAGCGTTCACCCGCTTAGCCGACACGGCAGCCCTCTCCCGTGCGAGTTCATCCTCGGGCGAGATCTTCACGTTACGTTTCTTACTCGCGCTTGCCTGTGCGACTTTGGCAGAGGTTTCCATGGCTGCAGCAGCAGCCGGGCTCAGCATGTTAATCGGAATAGGCATCTTCTTCACGGAAATAAATGACTTTCCCAACAACGCTGGCATCATTGTCACAACTCGGTCATCAGCCAAAAACAAATCGTGGTCGTCCCGTAACCGTCGCTTGGCCTCGAATGTCTTGAACTTTGATTTCAGCTTCGAGACGCCTATGATCCGTTGGATGCTGTCCTTTACCGGAGAGTTCTCGTCAATTAAGAGAATGTCTTTATACAGCCGTTGTGGATCCCTCGTAATCAAACAGATCGACGTAGTGTCCGGAGTATTGATCGGGTGTGGAACAGTGCTACATGACTTTCGTTAGCGTGATTGTCCTTATTCTGTCCAATATGCACACTGACATTCGTCGAGGCTTCATCAATGGCTTATCACTAAAATATTTCGTCGCGCTAATAATCAAATACAAAGATTTCTTCTCTGACTCCTTCGGATCCGACGGATCGTCGCTCAAAAGATTCAGTTTCCGCTTCTTGCTAGGATTGCTGCTCTCCGCTGCTGCTGCAGCTTCCTCTTCTGATTTCTTCTCGATATGCTTGATCAGCGCGGTAAGAGCCTTTTTAGTTTGCTCTAGTGGCAGTGGCGAGGACAAGTCTGACGATTTGGCTGCCGCTGGCATGGATGCAGACTTTGCTGGCTCCTCTGGCTCGCTCAACGCTCGTTCAGCGGGCTTAGTCGTCTCCGGAGACGCGGTCGCCTTGTCCTTTGCTGGCGGCTCCAAACGGGAAGCCTTCTTATTACTCTTACTCTTTGTTGGCATTATCTACTATGATTCGAATAGGCTTGGTGGGTTGCTACTTCAAGTGTAAAAAAAAATTATCTCCGCGGTTGGGACTTGGGAGTTGAGATAATTTACCCGGCCTGAGATTCGACGTCGACAAGACAATATGATACGTCAAACTCTCCATGAGGAAGTAACTACCCGACGTGATCAGGAACGCGCACTTTCGCGTGGTAGTGCCCCTGTCAAAAATTGTCATCACATTTGGGTAGTTGGCAGTCGTCGGATTGTTATTGAAATATGCGTACTAAATTGTTTTAATCTGGCACATGGTATTGTCGCTGTGGCAGGTTGTATTGTTTGGTAATTGCCCGCCCGAAGGGCCATCGCCGTTGTCAACTAAACTTGGGAGATTGTGTTCTCCCACTGTCTGACGGCGGCTCAGTAACACTTTTGCACGCATCTCTATTGGGTAAGTGGTCCTATAGCGAACGTGCCTTAGTCCGCGCACGAGCGACTTCCATCTGAGGCACAGCACGCCGTACGGACGTAGCTCTTCTACAACTGTCTGCGGCGTCCCGTTACCTCTCCTACCACCATTTTCATCAATGGCGGAATTCCTCCGCTCCGCAATCGCATCGCCGCGAGCGAGACACTATGACCCGGTGGCGGACACATACCTCGATCTCGCATATCTCGAGAAAAATATCATCGTATGCTCCATGCCCACGAATGAGTTTCCAAAAGTGATGTACCGCAACTCGCTCAGCGATCTTCGCAAGCTACTAAATCTTCGTCATGGAAATCACTGGCATGTGTGGGAATTTCGAGCCGAAGGGGCCGGATACGAGGATTCTGAGCTTTACAATCGAGGCAAGTCGGTTGCTACTCACTCGGGCAGCATCGATCGTACTAACGAGATCAGTCAGCCACTTCCCTTTTCCAGATCACAACCCCCCACCATTCGCCATGATTCCGACCATCGTGTCATCGCTCCACAAATTTCTGTCTCAAAATCCCGAAAATGTCGCCGTGCTGCATTGCAAGGCCGGCAAGGGCCGATCCGGCACGGTCTTCTGCGCATACCTGATCTCGCAGCACCACTGGACCGCGCAAATCGCGTTAGCCCATTTCACGTCAAAGCGGATGCGCATCGGTTTCGGCGAGGGTGTTTCGATCATATCACAGAGAAGATGGATACAGTACGTTGAGACGTGGTCACGGGATCCAAACAAGGAGTACCGTGATATTCCAGTTGTTGTTACCGAGGTCAGAATTTTGAATCCGGTTAAAGGATTGGAGGTCCGATGCTGCGGGTTCAAGGAACATGGACGACGGATCGTGACGCTGTATGAGTTTACGGAGAGGGATCATGTTGGAGAGCGCGTAGTTGCCGGCGGATCGAGTAAAGATCCGAGTGCATGGTTGGGCGCGAGCGCGGAGAGCGTCGATTCTCAAGCGCAACCTACGAAAGCGACGACCAAGGTCTCGGATCCAGCGGGTGGCAGCAGCCATCATCACCATCGCCACGTATCTCTGCATCGGAGTGGCACATACCGGTCGGTCCAATACCAGCGCGACCTCGATCCCTCGCGGGACCCGACCAAGCTCATGACGGGCACGGAAATCATCCTGCGTCCAAAGGCAGATATTCATATCACTGCGGACGTAAATATCACGGTTGAAAAGAAAATATACGGACCTGCAGGGCTGTCTTTTCTGAGCGCGACCTCGTATGTATGGTTTAACGTGTTCTTTGAGGGCGATCATGATACCGGCGGCACGTTCAGTGCCGCATGGGAAGACATGGACGGATTTAAGGGGACGAAAAAACGCGGCGGAAAGATCTTTGATCGGTTAGAGGTCGACTGGGTCGTCTGCCATCCTATGGAATTGCCGGCCCAGCCAGAGCAGGAAATCGATCTCAGAGCGTCAAACAACAGCATCGAGCCGAAACTGGCTGTTGAATAGATTGTAGATATTGTATCATATGTTCATTTAGTTTGCTGTTTCATGTGGGTTTTGGCGTTACAGTTGCTAAGGGTTCATGGCAGGCGCTGAGAGTGAGTTACGGGATATATTTACGAATGGCATGCATATTTATAGACTGACTGACTACACGTCTCATTAATAAACTTTGCTATTTACAGAAATGCAGAACAATGTTACAAGTCAAAAAAATTGTGTTCATGAAAGTAATAAATACATTATATACATGCATCTTAGACGAGAACCTGCCCGGGATCAATATACAATGGCTTAAAATAGCCGTCCTCGGACTTGCTATCGCTGGGGAAAGTGATGACGGGCGGGCTGTACAGGTACCAGCCCTTGAGCGCATTAATCGCCGCTCGAGTCTCCGCCTCCTTGATGCTATTGCCCTCACCAGTGCCTAAAACATTGGAGCCGGAGTACACGCCAACAACGAACATTGGACCGCGAGACAATCTACCCGTCTCTGCGATCATGCGCGAGATCGGCGGCGCTAGCTTTTCGCGCGCACAGAGCCGGGATAGTTCTCGAGTAGGCTGCACGATCTTGAAGAGAGACGAGACATCCACCTTGCGCGACAAGGCGTGATCTCTAATGAACTTCTTCGCGGCAGCCTCGCCGTCGTGAATGTACACGCCTCCAACTACAGCCTTCACGAACGAGCTCATGGCGTCAGAATAGCGCTGGAACCCAGTGTATTCTCCTTGGTTTCCGTACTCGTCCACCTCGGCGTACTCCGTCAAACCGTTCACCCTTCGAACGACCAGACGTCCGTATTTCAGCATTCCAAAGCCATCTGGCAGCTCGAGGGACGTCTCGACTGTGAACCCGACGTCTTGGAGTGCGTCGCCGCTTTTCTCCTTCGTGGACCTCTGCTTTGGGGATGACGCCACGCTTGGCTTCTCTCGCCCGACGCCCCAGTGGTGCCCGATGCTGGCGAGCGCGTCTTCGCCGACATAGGCCCAACGCGCCTCCTGAATGACTTCCTTCGGCAGACGAGGGTACTTGCAGACAATAAACTCGAGAACGTACAGCTCGAGGAATTCCTTTCCGAGAGCAGCGAGCGAGCCATTGTTCGGAAATACTCTTGCGAGGCTTGAGCTCTCGCAGTTCAGCGCACGCGCAAGTGTCGTCAAGGGGAAGTTCTTCGACAGGCCGAGACGGGCGTGGAGCGCGACAAGAGCAGACGACTTGGCGACTGTAGCTTCGTCAAAGTCGATGATCTTGCCTTCTTCAATCGGAGGAGTGTCGCTGTTCTCAGACGAGGCGTTGGTCGTCAGCTCGGGTAGGCGTGCAGGTGGTGGGATGTGAATCTTTCGTGCCAGCTGGTAAGGCGCACGCTCGACCGGAAGTTGCACTAACTTCCTGTGTGTAACAATGCTTGTCGGGTACAAGCACTCATCAACTGGGACAGCGCTCCTGAATCGTTCGCGGTAAAGCAAGAATCTGGCACTCGGCAGCGGCTGCAAAAGTGCCTGCGCCTCTCGCGCCCGCTGAGCCTCGACTTCGGCCGGAGTAGCGGGTTTGTATCTAAACGCGTTGAACGACGGAACTTCGTTCTTCCTGAATCTGCTTCGCGCCCATTTTACATACGCATTATACAGCGCCTCGTACCGCAAACGATTCAAACTATCCATGAGCTTTCGATATGCAGGCGGCTGTTTACTCCGAATAGGCAGCTTTCTAAGCCGAAGAACCCGTCCTCGACTGCTCATCTTCTTCAAAATAATGGCCTCGATCCTCGCATCCCGTCTGTACCCCATCACACGTTGCAATCTTTGCCGGCGCGCAGCCTCCGTCTTGACGATCTCGCGTTGCACAACCTCATTCTCGGCAAGCCGCTGTTGTTGACGAAGCCGGTTATACACTGTTTTGAAAAGCTTGATGCGTCGCAGGGCGTTGCCTTTCTGATATCCCGTCGCCGTCTGCGACCGTAGTTTCTCCCGCTCCGAGTTCATTACTTGGAAATTCGCTTCCTCCATCCTTCGTTCGCCGCGCGGCGCAATGCTGGGGGTGAACCGTTTCGGATTGCTTAGTGCTTGTTTGTAAATCGAGGCTACACAATCACGATCAGTTTGGTTTCGTTTGGGGGTTCGGAACTTGACTTACCGTGACGCAATTGTTGGAGTACCGGCGTACGACGGTGAAGAATGGTCGGTATCATTTGACACCGACTAATTTGTCGAAGGACCCGCATCGTCGATATCTTCTATCTATCCCGAGACGACAATGGTCTTTATAGTCGAGGCCAGAGTAATCTTTCGCGTGCCGGTCACTAGTCAATTACACCTCGCTGAATTTCCGCCAACTAGAACTCCCTATCTTTCGTTTTCTGAAACCGTAAATTCTACCGTCAACACTTCTTCACTTCTTGATATGGCAATTCCCGATCCGTAACCGTGAGTTCGAAAATTTTGTTCCAACTTGGGCCGTGGCTAGGGCACGCGAATAAACTCCACACTCGCAACCGTCCGTGCTCAAGTGTACGCTAACCAGCGTAGACGAGGACACCCAATCATTTTCCTGTATGTGTCTTAGGTTGTGTGCTGGGTTATCCGCGAACGCATTTATATTTCCCCCACAAAGTCGGATATTGGCAGCGCTAAGTTGGGGATAATTCAAAAATTTTGGGGCGTATTTATTTGGTCTGGATATAGTCGTTTACGTTATTTGTGCAGCAAATTAATTGAATTGAGATATGGTGAGTGGTTTGTGAACATATGTCGGCCAGATCGATTGCAACGCGAACTTTGATTATGGAGATTGCGTGGACATGTAGGGTGCTGATTTATTAAATAATAGTCCGGTGGCAAGAGATATCCGTTTCCTAAGGTATGTGTTTGTGCTGTTGCACTGGTACGACGCTTTTTAATGGAATCAACCAACTAACCCACGCACAGCATGTCTGGGCCACAACAGGTACAAAGCGCCTTTTTTGAATACAAGCAACCGGCAGGGACCGATAATAAAGCAAATTACAGAATGGGCTGACGAATCAACAGGTGGCTGGTGGCCTAACCCCAAGAACTGGCAACGCAACACGATCGGCGTCACGGCGAGCATAATTGGGGGCGGCATCTTTTTGCTTTTCTTCGGACCGCAGATGATGGAGCCAAAGTTGTCGCTTGAAAGCCGAGATCTCGTATGTCATCTGATGTTGTGTTTTGGACTAAGAATCGGGGGGGCTGACGTCGGATACAGCTGTCGTTAAAATTCAACGAGGCTGCTAGGCAAGGGCGATTGAGCAAGGAGTAAAAGCGCAAGGAATTCACGACATTTCGTTTGCAACAGGGATATTGCTGCGCGATGTGTTTTGTACAATATGCAAGAGTAATGGACATACGATAGTTGATGTGCATGCGCTTCAACTGGATGTTGGTTTTTGGACAGCACATAGTCGTCACGTTAGGCACATGATTTTTTGTGGTTTAGACTCGTTGGTCTCGGGAATGTAAAGGGCATTATTTGTTGTTTAGCGTGAAATGGCCGGCATAGATCGACTAAAATGACCCGTTTTTGTCCACTACATGACAGTATATCCAAGCGTGCCAAGCAAAACTTTTCAAATCTAAAACAATCGTCTTACGCAGTCTCGTCCGGCTCTGCCGCCTCGGTCTCGGTCTGGTCTGCGGTCGCAGGAGTCTCGGGCTCGGTTTCGGCCGGCGCATCGGTGGTCTCTGCCGGTGTCCCGTCCTCCTTCTTCTTGCCCTCGTCCCGGACGTTCTCGACCTTGAACACGCGCAAGAGCAACTCGGCCGTGTCCTGCTTCGGCAGCATCAGGTTCACGGACCCTCGGCCCCGCCACATCGGGAACACGAGCGGTTTGTCGTCGTCGCCGGCGTCGACGACCTCCAAGAACACACAGCCTTCGGTCAGAGCCTGGAGCTGGCTCAAAAACTGCTTGTCCTTTAACTCGTTAAACTTGGGAAACGTGACATGACACAGGGTCTCGAGCGTGTCGAGTCCGCACCGGACAACCCGCACGGCATCGCCTTCGTTGCGCGCGATATGTCTGTACAAAACCGCCATGCCTTCGGATTGCACCCGCCACGGGCAGGTGCCCTCGAGCGTCTTTTGGTAGGCAAAGAGCTTGATGCCGGCGTGGATGAATTTGACTTTGGTGTCGTTGAGCGAGATGACGGGGAATAGCTGGGGATGGACGTAGTATATTGTGCGGACGGGTTCGCCGGTCGCGTTGCGCACGAGCAGAGACGTGCGCGGGAAGTCGTCGGAGATCGAGTAGAATGACCAGCAGTTCTCTATTGTCGGATGATCGCTCGCGAGGAACTTGAACGGTTCCTCGTTTGCGTCACGCGGCAGTCGTTCTTTTCTCTTTACCGGGACCGGTTGTGGGTCTGCGCCTGGCGGCTGGGTCGTCGGTTCGGATGCGGGCGCGTCGCCGGCGGCCGCTGCTGCCTTTGGGCGCTTTGCGGATCCGTCGTCCTGCTCGAGACCGTCGTCCGGCAAGGCTTTGCGCTTAGGCGCGGCCGAGGAGACGGCCGCATCGCCGGCTTCGGCGATCTTCTCAAACAGCGTGATGAAGAATCCGCCCGTGTCTTGGTCGTGGGGATATATTCTCATGCAGTTCTCGACACCAAGCTCGACCTCGTCGCCCTGGACAAAGCAGCTGGCCGGGATCCCGTTCTCGGGTCCTGACTTCCACAGCTTATCTTTGCCCATGACTTCCCAACTCGTCATGCCCTTGCGGCGAACCAGGCCCGGTAATAGTTCTGTGCAGTCCACGACCCGGACTTTGCCGCGCCACAGCCTCACCGCCTGGGCAACGACAGCTTCGTTCTCGATCGGGTTGAGCGAGCAGGTCGAGTACACGAGCTTGCCGCCCGGCTTGAGCAGGTGCAGGCCGCGGTTGAGAATATTGATCTGGGTCTGGTGAAGCGAGAGGCCGTTGTGGACGGCCCAGTCGCGCCAGACGTTGATGTTTTTCCGCATCGTGCCGTCGCCGGAGCACGGCACGTCGCACAGGACCCGGTCGTACCGCAAGTAGGACTCGTCGCCGACTCTGATGCGGGGGAACAGCTGGGCGTCGTGGTTGGTGACGACGAGGTTTGGCGAGTTGAGCCGTTTGACTTGGTGGATGAGCATGTGGCTCCGTTTGTGGTCCGAGTCGTTTGCGACGACGATGCCGGTCGGGTCCGGGACTGCGTGGACTGCCTCGATGAGCTGGGCGGTTTTGGAGCCCGGCGCTGCGCAGAGATCGATGACGGCGTGGTGGGGCTGGACGTCGAGCAGGAGGGGCGGGATCATCGAGACTGCCTCTTGGCGGGATATGTTGCCCTTTTTATTTCTGCCCGTTAGCATATAAACTTGCGCAGCACAAGCCGGGACAGACAGATAGCCACCAAAAAAAATGACATACGACGTCAGTTTCAACCACAAGGAACCGCTGGAACCGGGCAAACGGCTTGCTCTTCCTTATCACGGTCTTGCCGACCCTGATCTGCCACGCCAGGCCGTCGGGGTACCACGGCAGCTTTGTCGGCGGCTCGACTTCTTCGCCTTCCCACGTGATATTTTTCAAGAACGGAACATACTCGTTGACGAGCGTGTCGCGGACCTGCAGAGCGTCGTGGTGGCTTGTGCCGGTTATGCGGAACGTGACGGGCAGGGTCTGTTTGCAGGCGGCGAAGAATGCCGGCCATTCCCATTCCGGCACGATGCCCAGCGCTTTGTAGTATTCCTCAAACGCAGCGTTTCTGGGGCGCGTAAGTCTAATGAGAGATTGCAGGGTATTTAGATCGTAGAAGACATACTGTTTCTGGATTTCGACCCAGCCGCCGGGCTGATCGCGCGATCGCGGGTGCTGAACGAGATTGTCGTTAGTGGAATGTACTTTTGACAAAGAGAAAGTTGCGCTCACATCATTACGTCCTCGACGACCCATCCTATGGCTCGGACTTGAATAGGTCTATAAGGTGTAAAGTGTAAAGTCGATGCTTTGCACCTGGTCTGGGATCTAGCAAAGAAAAAAAATCGCAAATTTTGGGACATAAGGGTCCGATGAAGGTTTGTGCGGCGCGGGGAGTCACGCTCGTCGATTCGTTGAGGGACAGACTTTTATCTGCCAAAATTAACGACGGCTGATCGATGCAAGATTCGCAATGGCCAAATCACGGTATGTGCCATACTGGCAGTGGTGCATGCGGCGGAACTAACCAGTGCAAGGTTCGAATATGTGCGGACGTACGAGCAGGACGGCATGCTGCTGCCAAACACCTACATCGTCATCCGGCTCGATGGCCGGGGGTTCCACCGGTTCGCGGACCGGTATCACTTTGGCAAACCGAACGACAAGCGGGCGCTGTGTCTTATGAATGCGGCCGCGAAGCAGGTCATGGGGCAGATTCCGGACATTGCAGGGGCGTACGGACAGAGTGACGAGTATTCGTTTGTGCTGCGTCGGGAGTGCCGGCTGTTTGATCGCAGAGAGGCGTGAGTTGGGTTTTGGTTTCGGGGATGGGTGGTATCGTTTGACGATGTTGACCGGCGAACAGTAAACTGGTCTCTACGTTCGCGTCGACGTTCACGGCCCACTATCAGTTCCTGTGGCCGCAATATTTCCCGCAAAGGGTGCTGGACGGCAACATGCTGCCTACGTTTGACGCGCGGGCGGTGCTGTATCCGTCGTTGCGAGAAGTGCGGGATTATTTTAGTTGGAGGCAGGCAGATTGTATGTCGGATTTTGGTGGCATTCTACGAGAGTGGTCGCTGACGGGCAGCAGGCCATATCAATAATCTGTATAACACGGCGTTTTGGACGTTAGTGCTTACCGGCGACCTATCCCAGCACGACGCGGAGCAAGCGTTGATGGTGAGTGCGGCTGTTGGAGGCCGACAGACTCGACTGACAAATGTATGCCAGGGCACAAACTCGGGAGACAAGAACGAACTGCTGTTTGGTCGGTTCGGCATAAATTACAATAACGAGGACGCAATGTTTCGCAAAGGCACGATGCTTGTTCGAGACGTCGGATCGTCGTCGGAGTCGGCAGAAAGCAGAGATGAGCCGGAGCCGGAGCCGGAGCCGGAGCAGCACGAGAAGAGCAAACGGCAGGTTGAGCGGGAGGAGAAGAAGAGGCGGAAGGCGGAGATCGTGGAGATGCACGTTGATATAATCGGGGACGAGTTTTGGAAGAATTCGGCAAGGTGGATTAGTTGACGGCGGATTTGCTGTGTCGTGGGATCAATGTGGCCAGGCTATGGCAGTTATGTTAACTAATGTATAATTAACTAAGTTAGCTTAACTAGTTCTGTATAGTTATGCGAACATGGACAGGACTCGGCTGTTTCGCGCCATCCGAATTGGGAAGTGCAAGTCGAACGCTAGCACGGCTGTGACGCGGCCACCAATCAACGTGCGCGAAGATGACGATCAGTGCGCGCGCGCGCGGCTGGGCTCACATGCAAGCAGCCGCGTCCGTCAGCACGAGGGTCTTGTGGGCCATTGTTTGCATTGTTTTCCGCGGCCGCGCTTGCGGACAATTTGGCTGGCTGGCGGTGCGGCTTGCGTGCCCGCACCGCCACAGCGGCCGGCACGGCTCGGCTGCTGGCGCAACCTTATTTTCGATTGGGTTTGTTTTCTGGCGAACTGCTGGTTCAAGGTAATGAATGAGACGGTCTGCCAGCCAGAGAGCAGTGACAATGCGTAGAGCCCGCGTCATCTGTCTGCCCGCCCGCTTGGCTGTGGGCGTGGGCCAGGGCAGCTACTGTACTCCGCGCTATTATGACTATTTGGCGGCCGGTCTCCGGTTTGGTTCGGCGCGCCGGCCGCTGCTGCTGCCAAACCCAGTTTGTGCGACGCGTGGCTAAGACCTCGGCTACCGGCAACCTCGCCTGCGCCGCAAATCCAGCCGGCCTCGCGCTTGCTGCCTGCTGCTTGCTTGCTTGCTTGCTGGCTGGCTGGCTTGCTGGCTGGCGCGGTCCTGGGCCGTCTCTGCTTGCGCTGCTTGCTCTGCGGTTGCGGTTACGACTCCGAGGCCGTCGCCAGCGCTCTGGTCACCTGACGCGGTCGCCCGCGCGCTAGGCCGGATCGAGTCTGGCGTGCGCGTCAGGCTGCGGCCAGGCGATTAAGGTTCGTGATCCGACGCCGGCTCGCACGTGCGGAGTACGAGCGCCTCGGAAAGTGTGCGCAGAGAGTTTTGCCAGCCGGCAGCCGGCCGCGACAAAAGGCGAGGCGGTGCAACGTCGTCTCCACCTGGGCAGACAGCAAAAAGACTTTCCATTCACACTACACCATCGTCCTTCCTGCCCTGCTGCTTCTCTTCTCCTCTCTACACACATCGCAATGGCAGACAACCGCCTCCCGCACGCGATGCCGCCCCGGCCGCCGCCGCCGCCGCCGCCGCCGCCGCTCCAGGCCAGCTACTATCCCCATCACGTCCTGCCCCCGTTCATGGCTCAGCCGGCTCCGCCGCAGCCTCAGCAGCACACTGGTCACCATCTGCCGTCTATCGCTCAGCACTCTGGCTACGACTATTCGTATCCGCCTCCTCCGCCTCCTCCACCACCACCACCGCCGCCGCAACAGTCGCAGTACCACCATCCGCCGCCGACAGCATCTGCGCAGCCTGTTCCGGGCCCGCAGTACGCGGCTCCCCAACCACCACCGCCGCCGCCGCCATTGTCGCATCATCCGCACCACCATGGCCATCCGCACCCGGCCCTGCCGCCAAACATCGCGCGCAGACCATTCCGCCAGCGTCGAAAAGATCCGTCGTGCGACGCCTGTCGCGAGCGCAAAGTCAAGTGCGATGCGACCGACTCGTCCGCGTGCTCAGAGTGCACGTCGCGCAAGCTCAAGTGCCAGTTCACAAAAGACAACTCGCGACGCATGTCCTCATTAAAGCAGGTCCAGGACCTCGAGCGCCAGCTGGCGCATGCCCGAGCTCACATCGCCGCGCTCTCGGCTACCCTCGACGGCGCGTCTGCCGCCGATGCTGCCGACGCTGCGGCCGCGGCCGCAGCCATCGCCGACCCCGGCTCGCCTGGGTCGGTCTCGTCGGCCTCGCCGCCGCCTCAGTCGCCCGTTCAGCATCACATCTCGCCGTCCACCGCGCGGCTGCATCCGCCGGCGCTGGCAAGTCAGCTCAACGGATCGTCGCCGCTGCTCGACATGCTGCCGCCGCCGCCAGCACCGGCTCCCCGGCCGCCAATGGCTCGGCCAAATCACGATTTTTCCGCCGTCAGAGACCATCTCCGCAAGTACAACAGGGGCGTGTACAAGCCACCGGCGCCGTACCGGGAGCCGGCAATCGAGTCTCACAATGCAAACGAGTCGATAGGGTCGAACAAGATTAAGTTGCCGCCGAAAGAAGACGCCATCCAGCTGGTCGGCGCATACTACGACAGCATCCACTCCTGGATGCCTGTCGTTCACTGGCAGACATTCCTTGCCCAGTTCGAGCACCTCTACGCCGGCGGCGCCGATCTGTCCCGCGTCTCTCCGGCATGGGCGTCCACGTTCTTTGCCATCCTTGCCTGTGGTGTCCGGGCGAGAGCGCTACACGGCGACCGAGCCAGGGAAGCGACAGCGACAGGACGAGAGTACATCATCGTCTCGCGCATCTTCACTGACCTGTTCAACGACGCCTTCACGGTCGACCACACGACCGCGGCCCTGCTCGTGGCAGTCTTTTTGGTCGGACTCAACTGCACCTCGGCCGCGTGGACGTGGCTTGCTGCTGCGGTCAGAATAGCCCAGGATTTGGGCCTCCACAGAGAACTGAGGCCGGGATCGATCACGGCCGGCATGTCCGTCATCGAACTCGAGCTCCGGCGACGGATCTGGTGGGCGCTGTACGTTTGGGACCGGATCCTTGCTGCCGAACTCGGCCGGCCGTACCTGATCTCGGACGACGACTGCGACACGTCGTTCCCGACCCCGGTCGACTGTTACTGCATCACCGACGCCGGCATCGTGCTTGCCACCCCGCTACCGACCGGACCAGACGACCAACACGGCGGGCCAGCCCCCGGGGCGCCGCCGCCGTCGTCGTCGTCGTCGTCGGTGCTGTCGTTGTCGAACCCGCAATCCTCAGTGGGATGCTACTTTATCCCGACCATCCACATCCTGCGAATACTCGGCCCGCTTCGACAGACACTCAAGAGTCCTGTGATTGCGCGAACGACACTGGCCACTTTCGACGACTACTTCAACCAGTTTTGGAACGCGTTCCCGTTCCTGTCGCCGTCGATCGGCGCGGCCTCGGACGAGCATCTCGAGGCAATGTCGCTCGTGCCCGTGACCGTCATGCAGAACTTGCGCCTGATCCTGCACCGGCACAACGTGTCTCCGTACGCGCCGCCAGATCTGCGCACGTACGCGCTCGACAGGTGCGCCATCATCGGCCTCGAGACAGTCGCGTTCCTGCAGCGCACAATGATCCGGCCGCCTGGGCCCCGGCCGATGCTGTCGAAAGCAATGCGCAAGCCCGAGCATTTCTGGGCCGACAGAATAACCCAGAGCATGACGGCATTTCAGCTCATGAATATATGGCGCACAACCTTGTTTTTGATCGCAAGAGGTCTGTTCCGGCATGCCCGGGTCTGCGTCAAGGTCTCTGCTGCCGTCCACGACCATCGCGAAGTTAACGTCGCCTGCGGCCGCTACTTGGAGGGCCTCCTTGTCAAACTGCGCGACAAGCTGGCCAAAATCGACGACGCCCACGGCGACGCGGCAGAGTATGTCATCGAGACCGACGAGGACATGATGGCGCTCGTCTCCGGCGACCTGCAAGCGAGCTCGGACGCGTGGATATGGGGGCAGCCGTCCGACTGCGGCTCGTCCCAGACGGCGTCGACGACCACGACGACCACGACCACGACGCCGTTCATATCGCCCGCCGATGCCCGCGCCCACCCGAGCGTTAGCGCTGCCGCTTCAAAACGGCCGCCGCCGGCCGGTGAGAACGGACACGGCGGCACGACGCCGCACTCCTTCACGTTCGACGTCATGGCCGGCGTCACGGCCGACGACGCCCATGTCGACGCCGCGAGCACGAAGTCGGACCGGACACCGGAGCCGTGGAACAAGTGGGTCCAATTGGATGAGATCATGGAGCATCTCGACTCGTACCGCGCGTTGAGGCGGCCGCGGGACGAGTTCATCGGGCGCGCCCGGCGAATCGGACTCGTATCCGAATTACTCAACCTCGAGCGCGTGCTGGACGAAATGCTTGTGCCGTCGATCATGCGCGCCGTCGTCGGCGGGCGCGAAGAGTATTCAAACGGACACCCGTTCTCGATCAAGGGCAAGGAGAAATCAGAAATCACACCTGCCGCCACGGACGACGACGACGAGGACGACGACAACGACAACGACCGCGCGAAGCCCATCAAAGGCATGAGAATATTCGGGCCCGACACGGCCCGGGAGCGCGAACGCGAGGAACTAGAGGCGGAAAAAACCAGCAGGGAAGTTAAGCGGGCGAGAATTAGTATTGCGAATATTATATAAAAAAAAGTTGTATCATACAAGTCATCCTGTTTTTTTTTTTTGATTCATATAATTTGTTAATATTTTAGTTTTTCGTGTGTATAGGGATATTTATGTGGCGTATGTTTTGTAATGGTCTGGGAATGTTCATGCAAGGATTTTTTTTTGTATATATGTCATATATTATTTAAGATTTGGGTAACTTGTTATTGGATTCTTTGTTGTATGACTACGAATGAATGTAATGCGGTTGCATTTCGATCACGTATCTCGCGAAAGTCTTGTCCCACCCGCCGCAAGTTCAGTGCCTGGCTGCTGTTTGGAGAATCTTGTCACATATTACAAATATCGGATCAGATAACTTATACATATCACGCAACGTGTCGTAATACTTTTTATCAGCAGCCGGCTTTTAGGATTGTGATAGTTAGCGGGGTGGTGTAGTTGCACTTGTATATTGAGCCGGCAATGAACTTCCCAACTTTTGGATGGCTTGCGTTGATGAGGAATGGATAAATGGGATTCTTTACGCGCGAACCGCACTCGGGGGTTGGGTAGTAACTTTAATTACAGCAGCGGGGCGGGCGTTTTTGAGGGGACATGGGATTAGGGTCGCCCCACCCCGCAAATATGTGCCGCATTTTGCAATAGCTCGCAACACCCTGCAAATCACAGCTGTCGGTCGAACAAAAATGCCACCGCCGCCAACTCCGACGTCAACAAGAAACGTGAGTCTATCCACGTTACTCGCCCTGGCATCATTTGCCCCTACCGCCAACAGCTCGCACCTGTCGCCAGGGCCGGCAGGAGCACGACGCCCCGCGCAACATCGTCGCCAGCACCGAGCCCGCGTGCAATGCCCACTTCCTTGGACACTCACGTTCACAGTCAAGCAATTTCCCCATATGCCGAACGACGACAATCTTGTCGAGGCACAGGAGGCGCTAGTGGACGGGCTGGCGCCGTACGGGCATCTTGCCGCGATCACGCCCGTCCGGCCACTTCCGGCATGGTCGCCGGCTGCGACAGACACTTTTGAGATCAAAGTTCGCCTGCACGATAGCCGGACAATCCCGCCGAGTCGGTTACGGGTCTGGCTGCCGGCGGCGGTCATCCGGGCCCCCTTGCCTGACGACGACAGCGACGAAGTTAGCAACCGGCAGCTCAAGTGCCCGTACTTCGTCAAGGTCGGACCGCCGCACAAGGGCGCCGTCACGAGCTATTGCGTGTATTGCCATGCGACAGACCACTTGCGCGCGGATTGCGTCAAGGCCGGGCCGTGTGCTGAGTGCGGCAAGATGGGACATTTTGTCGGGACGTGTCCGGATGTGCTCCAGCTGCGAACGCCCCCCAGGCGTACCAAGCGATTCTATGAGACACCCCCCGTACATGCGGATGGTACCTGATTCGAGGGGCAGTTTCAAGGCTAGAACTTGACTTGCAACGAAACGCGTTGACTGCTTGTCCGGACGTTGAACAGTCAACGCTGCGGCATTCCATCGCGATCGCCAGTGCTGTCTTCTCGATATGAGTTGGAAAGAGGGTCAGGGTTACTGAAATACTACCTACGAACTCCCATTAATCCATAGACATTAATACACAATCCCAAGACGCCATATGAAAAAGTCACAATCTACCCAATAGTATGCTTGTATCCTAGCCATATCTTATGGTATCGTATGTTCAAGACCCATGTGATATACGCATTTTAGAAATTCGCAAATGGACCGTGCATCGATAGGTCCGTCAACCGCGGCTTCTTCTTTCTCTGTGTCGTCAGCCTCTCCGTCGACGTCGTAGACTCTGAACCAGACGACGTATTCGTCGTGGCGCTTGCCATCGCATTATGACTGGATGTCAGTGTCAGCCCAACTGCTGGCTGCTGTTTTCCCGGTGGTTTCTTCTTGCCCGGTGAAACTTTGTCTTGCGACTGTACTATGGACCGCGCTTCGGGCAACTTCTTGTCACTCACACGCTTGGTCGGGTCCCTTTCCGGTACCGGGTTCGGCGGACCAGGTACCTGCCCGCTCGCCGGTTTGACCGCCGCAGGTTTAACCATCGGCACCTGCGCTTTATCCGCAATCAACTTCATGATAACCCTCTCCGCGACGGAAGGTGGCGCATTGTCCACAGACTTTCCCATTACTTTGTCAGGAATCAATCCAGCGTCGCTCACAACGACAGATTTCGCTTTCTCGACCACTGCCGCGCGGGGTATTTGCCGCTGAAATGTCGTTGCCTGGCGTTTAATGGGCGGCAAGAATACGCTCGGCTTCGCGGGCTTGGCGTGAGAGTCCGGCGGGATTTTGGCCGCCGGGACGACCGGCGATGGTGTCGTGGTGTCCCCCGGGAGGGTCGCGCGCGGTAATTTCGGAGACGCAAAAGGCGGGGCTTCTTTCGTGGGTCGAGGCACCGATGACAGGTTTGTCACCGGCGAGCCGGTATATGCGTCGTTTGATAACTTGCGTTTTTTGACCACACGTGAAGAGCTTATGGTACTGAGTGCGCCCGATGACGCGTTGGCAGGGGAGTGCTGGTTCAAGCGTGAGAGGCTCGTCGATAGTTGGTAGATATCGACGGCAACAAGATCAGGCGGCGGTACGGAGTCCGGGCGCGGTCTGGGAGACTCGCGTAGATGTGGCGACACGCGACTAGGCGACGAGCTTCGTTGGAATGACTCCGGACGCGTGGATTGCCTGTGTCCTTGCAAACCCTCTGATGGACTTGACGCATGAAGTGCACCAGTAGGGGCGATCTTTTCGTCCTTCTCTGCTTCCGGAGCTGACGGCCGTCTTCCGGCAACGTCTTGTTCGACCGAGCTGAGATTTATCAGTGGTGGCTCAAATAGAATTGGTGGTAGGCGAGTCTTTCCGGAAGGACTCGATAAATTAGTGTCTTTCGCAATATTCTCGGCGGCTGGTGCCTTATAGTGGGTTATACTCGGTGTGGCCACTTCGTTTCCGCTCATTGCACCGGGAAAAGCGTCGAACGGCCGCTTGAGAGGCGACTGAACTTGTGATTCCTCAGGCGCAGCGGTGTCTCTGGCTCGGCTACGCTCTGATTGATGCTCGAGCTGTGGACTTTGAGGCGCTGGTGTCCGATCAGGAGACCGGTTTCTTTGAGCTTGCCTTAATAGGGCGCTTACACTAGTAAAATGTCCATTTTGGCCTTGTTCTTGCTTCTGCGAGGACACAGCCGGACTGTTAGCACGTGACGACGGACGTGATGAACGTGGAGATGCAACGACGATAGTGTCGGTCTCTGCGATAGCTGGGGTCTCGATAGCTGAAGCTACCCGGAGGGCCGTTGCTGCTGATTCCGCTAACATAGTATTCGGAGCGGCATTTAGGCTGAGAACGTACATGGATAACTTATTCCAAACCCTCGAGTGCATGCGCAAGTTTCCATTGAATTCTGAGCGTAGGAAGATGCGCATTTGTACGATTTCGCGGTTCAGTTGCGCACTTGGATGAGATAGGTTTCGTCCGAGCAGTATGCACACACCGAGAAACTCTACTGGCGCGAATCGACGAGATTTGTCACTTTTATCACCCCATGCGTGTGTAAATGTGTCCGGATACTCAACCACCAGCTCGTTTAATCGATCAAATACTTTGACAATATGCATCCGAAATGGTGGTGAGAGCACTGATTCTTCGTTACTCGAATCCCTGCAGAATTTAATAATGTGGTCAACTAAAATATGTCAGTGTTCATCGAGTATCCAACAAGTACCGACCGCACATACCTCCCGATACCAGGGTTGCCGCGGAATTTGACTCCATTGATTTCTTCATCTGAGCTAAGACGATAATCAAGACTTGTAATCCTCTCTGTCGTTTCATATCAATCAGCGCCTCAACATTCGGATATCGTTTCAAGAGTTCCCGTGCGACTGTGTGCACCGATGTCGACATCGCTTGTAACTTCTCAGCCGCGGTAAGTGGCACGCCTAGTTGCACCCTTGAGAACATTTCCTCCTCTTGATCGCTGGTCAGGTCTGCGTACTCGACACATAATAGTCGGATGCTTAGAAAATATTCCTTGACTTGCTTTGGCAGCCTAGGTTTCTTGCCAGAAATGTACCATTTCACTCCTCTACTGTCGACGAACGGAATTTCACCCTCCAAAAACCTGAACTATCATCAGACTCTCGGTATATACTATTTGCGACTCATGCATACCGCTTTATCGAGGATAGTCGTTGTTTGCCGTCTATGACGACCCGAAACCACTTGTCACTTTCGTCAGACACCTTCTTTACGTTGAAAATGATTGGCGGCACGTAGTAACGCGTCATGAGCGATGAAATAAGATTTTGCATCCTTTGCTCTACCATAATGTCAGCATATCCGGTCACCATGGAGCGAACATACAGCCTACTGTTCCACACAACTTCCCGCTGATAGGAGGGATTCAGTTCGATCCCATCTTTCTTGATACACGCTTCTTCAGGTTAGCTTCTGACTTGTATTCCGACACAAACGCCAAACTTGACATACCGTAGAGATCCGCTATCGACCAGTCCCAAGCGACTGGCTCCGGTATCGTTTTCTTTAACTTCTCCACTGAAATTAAAGAACTGTCCTCTTCGTCTTCGTCAACGATGGAGTTTTTCGACCCAGGCGCTGGAATGGCGTCCGGAGCGGCATTTAACCTATTTGGCTCTTCATTATCGCTATCGTCGTCGTCGACGCCAGCAATCAGGGCTTCCAAATCCTCTTCATCGTTAAAGTCCGTATGGAAGTCATCTGTAGTCTGAACCTTAGGTTTCACCTGTGAAGGTCGTCGGTGAGCGCCTAAATTCGAAGCAGCCGGCACTACGGACGGAGGCCGGCTCGTATACTCTGTGAACGATGGGATTGGCGCCCGGGGAAAGTTTGGCTGGGCTCGTGGATCGGGTGAAGAAAGAACGTCCTTGTTATTGTTAAGAAAAGTACGCGTCGCATCTCTGGATGATGATCCAGCTTCTAGCATTTCGCCAGAAGTCCAACTTTGTACTCCGAATGAAAAGTCGTCCAGGTGAACAATGTTTCCACAATGCTTGTGTAGTCACGATGTAGCTCAGGTTGTCTGCGGGAATGACAGTTAAATTGTCCTGATTCCTCAAACATTAATTAACCTTCACGTCGTTTGCGGCTCACTGTCATCGCCTTGCGAACTGGAAGAACTCAATCTACGAAGTACGGATCTATCGATTGGTCTCGACACACATAAGGCTGAACTCTCGAAATGGGCTCTCAGAGAAAGAAGAAAGAGAAGAAAAAAGACTTCGTTGTACGTAATGTTGTTCGGGTGGCAACCGGTGCGGATCTAACGCTTGGCCAACAGAAACCAAAATTGAAGGTGGGAAAATCGAAGCCCAAACCAACATCACACACAGAACTCGGGTTTAAAGCTAAAGGTAAACGCTTGTACGCCGAAACCGGACGCATATTGCCAGTCTAACATATTGTGTAGCTATTGATCTCCCAGAACAATCGATTACAAAGGCACATACTTCTCGAGAAACTTTTGATCACTACGTATCGCTAGCGAGACATCACTCGCACACTACACGTCGAGGTATTATGATGAATTTTTTAGAAGTTTTGCAGCGGCACCTTACTAACGAGATCAGAGGCGTTGACTTATTTGCAGTCACACCTGCCCGAGGATGTCGACTCATCGCTGTTCACATCAATTTCGCCCCTCATACTCGATCCCACACCAACGGTCCGCGCCGCTGTCCTCTCACTTGTGCGTGCCATCCCAAGTTCATCTCTCGCACCACATGTCCATTTAATTTCATTATACATACACGCAGGAATGACTCACCTAGCGCCTGAGGTTCGCGCCGACTCGTCCAAATTCATGCTGTTGTTGTTGAAGGCGGAAGAATCTGATATCGCTATGCAACTAGTCACCCGCAGCTGGGAAAAGTCTTTGCATTGCTTTGGATCACTGCTAGGGTGGGATCTGACTACATCTCCGATGTCGGGCAGTTCTACTGGCCCATCGGCCCATACTGACAGTATCAAATGGAATAATGTCGGCAACGCGACAAGTATAGACGGAATTGTTAACGCAGCTGGACATCTTGAGGCGCTTTCTTTGTTTCTGCGACTGGGGCTCTCCGATAACCTGACTCGAGAGATGCAAGCGCAAAGTCAGTTACCGGTGTACCATGCCGACACCGGTAAACACCTGATACCTCGCAATACGACAGCACCTTATGCTCGGCTTGGTCTTTTTGTCGAGGATAAAAGTGGTTCATTGTCGACCGTTTGGTCGACTGAGGATACCAGTGCCAGATACCAATTATTGAAGCCCATGCTGTCTGGGATGCTATCTGGATTAGACTCAGGACGCCGACGAGGCGGTGAGATTGGAAGGACGTGCAAACATTTAATTGATTTCTTGGAGAAAGCTAAACTTGAAGCGGAGAAGTTGCAGTGAGATCCACTTTGCTTAATCAAATGGAGTGCTTGTATATAGCATTTTGGTTGGATATGGGTATCGGTCCTAAGTACATAAATGCCGTGGTATAACTACGGCGCATACATACAAATTATAATACCCCGGTTAACTTGACTATCTGATTTTTAGCGTAATTTCGGATGCTCTATGTTTACAGCGTTAATTGTGTCGCATTGTGAAGCGATTCTTTGTGAAGCGCGCAAGATCACGCCTCGAGCGGGGTGACACTAGCAACCACTTTCAGCGATGTCGACGGCACTATGTAACTGCGAAAAAAAATAGCAGCCGCAGTTGACCTAGCATTCAATTGACCACGAGCTCTCGTGTCGAGCACTAGACTATCCTCAATTCCTTTCCCTGCTCAACTGTCGAGACCGATGGCGCCTCCTGTCCTCCTCGACCAGTTATTGCGCGAGCGCACGGCCGCACTGCTGCAGTCGGCAACTGACTATCGTCGTTACGCACGCCACTTGTCATCTCGCCTTCATCGTCTACGAAAGACTCTGAAAGTCCGTCGGCGTGTTCCAGCTAAAGCTAGAAAATCAACAGCTGCTCCGGCGGATGCGATAATGAGCAAGTACAAGACGCATGTTCCCTCTGCGCCAGAGTTAGAAACCGACAAAAGATTCGCTGGCATATTACTCCTTGCTGCTGAGCGTGCCTGGGCACATGCGATGGAGTCTAAGGCGACAATGGAAAATAATGCGGCTGGTGCGCCAGAAAAGAAACGACATATTCTTTCACGGTTAGAAAAGGCGCGGAAATATGCGGCTGCGTTGCAGTCCATTCTCTTGGACGATAATACGTCAGTGACTTCCTTCACTGATTACGAAAGATTGCAAGTTGTCACGTACACGTCTGTGATTTCGGCTACCGGTGATCTTGAATCCCGGAACTACGACAAGGCGGTTGCGAGTCTTGCCGTCGCATATACCGGTCTATCGGGTCTTGTGCTCAACTTCTCAACTCCAGACGCGTCGGATGACGACAACGATATGGCGGACTTAT
The DNA here is from genome assembly GCA_030568275.1 of Lipomyces orientalis. Taxonomy (NCBI): domain Eukaryota; kingdom Fungi; phylum Ascomycota; class Lipomycetes; order Lipomycetales; family Lipomycetaceae; genus Lipomyces; species Lipomyces orientalis. The sequence continues at coordinate 108,937 of JAJLTP010000035.1, forward strand.
ATCGTGATTTGCTCTCCAACACAATAGAGCCTGCACTTAAGTTTAGCGCGATTCAAGTTGATTCGTCGTCGCGATCTGTCGCAGTGCTCGCGCTTGCTCGCAAATATTTGCCGACCTCGCCGGTCGACAGACTAGTCTCTAGCGTCGCGAAAGACGAGATAAAGGCGAAGGAGTTGCTCTCTGGGAAGAGTGAAGCTGTAGAGGCATTGTCGACTATGCCGACAACTCGGTGGCGGTCGCATACAGCGCAGCTCCGAGATGCGTCGGTCGCGGCAGCTATCTTGGCAGCGCGTACAGCAGACGAGACATTATTCTCCGACGTCCTGTCTCCGTCTGGCAATGCAGCGAAGAACTTGTCGTCGAGGGACAAAGCGCTACGTTTCGATCCTGCACTACTAGCATGGCAGGATGCTGTTGACGCTGTGCACGATGCGATTGCGGAGGTGACAAATTCCTCGATCGACGGAGCACAGGAGCGAATTCAGGAATTGCATATTGTGTCGACGTACGCAAATTACAGTTTGATCTCGCGAAGAATCGCTCGTGATAATTTGCTCGTCTCGCAACTGCGATCAACGCTTAGTAAGAAGCAGAAGAAAGTGTCCAATCCTAGCGCGGCGGTGAGCAAGTCAGTCGCCAGCCACGTCAGAGCCATCACGGGTATCTACGATGCGATTCTGCAATCTATTTCTCAGATCATCGAATTGCCGGGCGTGGCAGCCGACGAAGCCCTCTCAAACGCACTGTCGTCATTGCAAAAGTACTACACTAGCTTGCGGCTAGCTATCGCGGCCGTGGGATACCCCCAGGCGTCCGTTGACGCAAGCATTTACTGGAAGAAAGCAGTGGACGAGATCAATGATGTTGACGAGGTCGTTTTAAATCTTGATCACGACGATATTGAAGACGATAACAACACCAAAATTTTATTCACAGTGGACGTTCCCGGCACCAGAAAATTACTGACGTCAGGAGCTGCCACGTCGCAGTCTTATTCCGAGCAGGCAAAGATTTCCGAAGAAGCTATTCTCGAAGCGCAGCGGAAGAAAGGTTCACAACCGTTCGTTATCGACACGTTGACATCCGCAGCAATGTGGATAGATAAGCGGACTGGAAAGACAAAAGTCGTAGACATGGAGCGATTGGTTGATCTCGAGAACATCGCCAGGTTGACCCCGGTTCCTGCAAAGCCAGTCTTTTTCGACACGGCGTTCAATTTTATTGGGTACGAGGACGGCATAGAGAAGGAGTTGACAGCTTCATCTGCGGCAGCTGCTAATGTTAGCGGTAAGCCAGAGATCCCGACTGCAGCGCAGCCGGAAGAGAAGAAGATTGGATGGTTCTGGAGACGGTAAATGTGCGATGACGATTGCGTAAATGGCATGAGAGGTAGAAAATGTTACTAGGAAGTTACTAAAATCGCAAGACGCTGGGACTAGCGCAGGCACGTTTCCGTGCATTCTGAGGATACGATGCAAACTACTGTACTAGGTAGGTATCATACGAGATAGTAATGTGTACTACTTTCCCAAAGAGGAAAGATCAAAGAAAATATCTATTTACCCACTTTATAACCAATCGCCAACAAGTTCCCAATACCGACTATTTGCATGGGCAACCACGATAAATTTACACGGCCGTATTGTACACTATCAGAGAACGCTCCCAAATAAAATCCAACTCCGTCCCGATACAGTAATGACAAAACAGTAAATGGCTTTTAGACCCCCACAAGCGCACCAATCGATATCCTCCTGGTTGCGTCCGCAGGCGATGTCGACGATGCTGTCTTTACAGGCACCGAAGCATGCCTGATGGAGGGCTGCTGTTGTTCATGCAGTGCTTGCACTTGCGTCATCGTGATCACCTCCACTCGCAATGCCTGAGCTGTAATACTAGCACCAGGCTGTGCTGCGCGCATCGCAAAATTCGCGTCGGCTTCTGATGTGATCTGAACTCGGAGACCGCCACTGCTGCGGAAGTAGTACAGAGCTACGGGCGCATCCTCAGGTAATGACAGTGTTTTGCGGACGGTATTGAGTAGAAACGAGAGGCTCGATTGCGTATTTCCAGCTAGATCAGTGGGTTGGATGGTACAGGGGATAACACGACCACCATAGAATAGTTCCAGGGTCAATGACAATTGCTGCTGTAAAGACGAGGCGGTGGCTGGGAGTGTGCGCGGTAAGTTGTCTTGCGAGTTAGAGACAGCAACAGTTGCCGTTGAGTAGAAATCCTGTTCATCCTCAGCCGACAAATACGACGAGAAAGTACTCGACGATGATGACGATGCAGTAGGTGACCGGAAAAGAGGCGGAAGTGATGACGCTGTACTTTTGAGAGACATAATTGATGGCTCGCTCCGCCGAGACGATAGAGATGGCCGGTAATTAAAGTAGCCCATTCCGAAAGACGAAGCAGTTGCCTTCGTGGCATCAGACGAGACCTCGCTTGCCACCGATATGCCTTCAACACCGTTAATTAGTCCAGGAGACAATGGCCATTGTCTTCTGAGCGGTGTCTGTTGGGCTTGCTGTTGCTCTTGTTGATCTTCTTTCGGGCTATCCCGTTCAACTGACAGTGACTTTGATCGAGACTTGGATTTTGGCAGTCGCTTCCGGTTTCGTCGTACCGACTGTACAGCGGCGCGAACGAGCTTGTCAAAGTCAGGAAGAGTCTGGGGCGGGAATCCATACTCCTCACGAAGAGTGTCGGCCACGGCGATGATAATATCGTCCTGCTCGGATGCCTTCTTGGTGGAGAGCGACATGGAGTCGATCAATTCCAGTCGCCGGGCGGAAAATTTCTTCCACTGGCCCTCATCTGTAAACTGCAGCTTCTGGCGGATAGTTTGGGTCACGCCGGAAATGCGCATTGAAGGCGCACGCTTTAATGGCGGCGGAATGAAGATCGAAGATTTTCGCCGTTGCAGGGCATCAGCTGACGAAGACAGGGACGGCAAAGATGGCGGAGGCGTGGGAAGCGTCGGCGAAACACCGTGGAAACGAGGCTGTGTCGTTGGTTGCGTCGATGGAGATACAGACGAAGGCGAAGGCGCAAGGGCACAGTATCCTCCCTGCGATTGGCTTGATGGATGGAGATGCACGTACTGGCCGCTGGCTCCTGCCGCACTAGAGTATTCGGGTAAAGGAGAGCCCGTTGTATTTCGTCGTCGCAATTCCGTAAAAGATAGGTGTGGATTGTTGTCGTCCTCATCTAGTTTGTGTGTTTGAACCTCGACAATTATGTCGACGTTGCTGAGTGCCTGGCGAAGTGACGCGTCTGCAATTGTCAATCTCTAATAGCATGTTACCGCTTGCGATAAGGGCACTCACCATCAAGTATACATTGGTATTCAGTCTTGCCAGCAAGTATGACAGGCTTGTACTGGATGCTGAATTGCCTCTCGTGCTCAATGAAGAACGCACTTTGAATGTAGTTCTGAAGTCTGCTGAAGTTTAGGTGTTCATCTTCCAAGTTCCACTGGATTGCACGCCCACCACATTCTATGCGGAGAGTTCTAGGTGTGTTTGGAGAACGAGACTGTTGTTCGTCTTGTTGATCTGTGCAGCCATATATTCCGAACCCTGACTGCTTTCCAATTTGTGGCAATGACTTGACTGACGAGGTAGAATGAGCCATTGGTATGGAGACGGAGTTGCTGACGGACGGCTGAGAGGAAGGCGCGAGGTATGCAGCTGCTGTTGACGTAATGTTGTCGAGTGATAACGGCGAGTTCAGGGCTGAGAACGAAGGCATAACAAAAGTGTTAGCCATGGCCGATCAAGAACCGCCAAACAAGCTGTATCGCAATATTTGAGCGTAGATGATGGTGTAGGTGAGCTAGTACGGTAATGTGGTTAGCAGGGACAACAGGTATCGAACAGCGCCCTAGGAGCCAACCTGAAGCATAATATAGGAGAAAGCAGAGTATTTCATCTTGAAGGTTTCGAGGTCCGGGCCGCCTTATAGCGAGCTTGAAGGCACTGGAGGCGCAATGCACCAAGGCGAGCGGTCTGCGCGCCGCTACTGCGGGAGACAACGCTGGTACCGAAAAGTACATGTCATATCAGGCGGAAGATCCGTACGATGGCGCGAGTACTCGCGGACAGTCCACAATCCAACGATGTTAGCTGTTACTAGGCAGAATCACATCGGGGCGAGAGGCTACGATAGAGCCGGGGAGTACACTTGCCGAGCCGGGTGCCCCGAGCGCGAACGCTGTTCACTGACCTGCGACTCCCGGTGGCCAATGCGACCCCAGCATCGGGACCTCCCTGGTACCTGCGCGGCACTTGATACCATTTCCTTACAACGCGAGCCTGTTAGACTCAGGTACCCTTGGCCGTGCAGCTTACGGAAGCCAAGTCTGGGCTAGACATTTTGTATTTCGTCTGAAATAGCAGTGTCTACCCGGACGCCCGGGCGCACGGGCACTCGTAGAGTCACCGACAGTGCCAGTCCACAGTGTCATAGTGCAACTTGATTCTCTAAGTCATGCGTGTTTGTCACTTAACACCCTATGCGCATCTGCTTGTCGGGAAGTCTATGTCTTGCGATCGCTGGGCCCGATTAAGTATCCTCAGTTGGCAATAACGTCATATTGGGAAAGAGTTCGCACGGATTTGCTCATCCTCTCGTCCTCAGTGGCAACTAGCTCCGCTCCATTTAACGGAGCAAGACTGGAGTCTACAGGCCTCCCAAATTTCCGGTTAGGCGTTGTCTATTATTCTTTGAGTTGGCTCGCACTTTCGTGTCGTCGCCGGTACGTGTATGTGTATATAGGAGCGACCTTGTTGCATAAGAACAATAGCTAAACCCTTACCCCTAGCCAAGCAAGCCAAGCTGAGGGGCATGCGATAAAGCACGCAAATCGCAAAATCAGCTGTCTCAGTCAAGATCAATGCGTCGGCGATAGATGAATCATAATCGCCAATAAGGTTGCAATCAGAGAGTTACTTAATAGGAATTTTGCATGATTACCTGCTGAGTACTGGCTGTCGTGCTCGAGGTTCAGGCGTTAGGTACGCGGAAACGCCAACCACGGAGGTCAGTCCTGGAAAGTCCCGTTGAATCGCCGCCTTCTGATACGCGACCTTCAACTCCTACACGGCCCGGTGTTATCTATGAAGGTCGCTGCCGATAACCATTTAGTTGGAAACTTGTCCACAACTCGGTGATTAATTACAATCAATGTATCTGTGTTCTAATTCTACGACGTTGCTAGCTATAATTCATCCGCACCTCAATGATGTATCTCTATTATCCGTTGTCGCAGTTGTGATAGCGATAAGATAGTAGCCAAAGTTGCGGCCTCGGATTAGCGTTTGCCGAGCCGAGATGCAGCCAGACACTATCTGTGCCGTCCATGACTCACCGAGGACTTAGTGTCGGGTAAAATTTGTGAGTGCCCCGTCCGGATTCTGCAGTTGTGCATCTTTGACACATGACTGGCCTGTCACCTCCAAATTCTGTAATATTCTATTGGGCAAATTGGCCCCAGACCTATGTGGACTGCATCCGCGATAGCTCAGCGGGTTGCGCCCGTCACTCTGGCCGAGAGCACAGATCGCAGTCCGGGCACCATTGGCTAGAATACCAATAATGCCAATCGACACAGACCGTCTCTACTTTCAAACAAGCGCAATGTCAACATTGAGTCGACCCGTTTGCTGACTGACAATAAATACTCATCGCTTAGGTCCACGGGAGGAATGCATCTCTTGTCTCCCACTTTCTGGGTGAGCGTCATTTGCAAGGTAGGAGCGCTAGATCCAAATGGGCCATCAGAACATCATAAACAACAGAGCAGATCTCATTTGATCACTACGCGAAGATTCGTCATGTATCTATGGGAATGTGTCTGTGCCACAGACCCTGGAATGTTCCAGCAGTGAGAATTGAGCCGTAAAGTGTGAACAGGGCCAACTGCCAGGTGACGTCTCTTAACGCGGGCAACCCACGGGGCACGATAAGGCGCGCCCTTATCGCGGAGAGCTGACCACATGTTGGGTTTTGTACTGTGACTCCTTATCGTTGCTTATCTAAGTCCAGATGAGGAATACTCTGTCTGCAACTACTACGAGCCAACCAAAAACAGACATCAATTGGAATAACGTTTTGATATTATCATTCCCGATGCTGAATAGGTTGGTTAAGTCAACTTAGACGTTTAGATCGCTGAGGTCGGCATCGCTTAAGGTCACCTCAATGAGCTGCGGTTGCGCACATCGTAAGACTATCCAGGTACCCTAATGGAAAGGCTGCGTCCAGATAAAGGAATATAAAGTTAGCCGGGTTTGTGGCTCTTGATTCCTTGACTTTTCCGCTTTCGTAGTTATCCGAGCAGCTGACTTTTAGTTATGAATTGGCGATGGACTTATTCGGCTTGTGAGAAGACCGCTACGAGTAGGGTGTCATTATCACATACGCGCTCGCCACAAACACTAGCAACCCACCTGCAAGAGAATGCAGGGAAGAACGGCGTGAAGTAGGTGGCGGCGTTTGCTCGCAAGGAGATAAGCAATGATTGACCAATCATCAGTAAGCTGTCGGCTGACATTTTATTCTCTATTGTCGAGTTATGCATGGGGCAGGAGGGGAATGGGGCCGTTCCTGTTAAGCGGTGCGCTAGGGATGGGACCAAGTCAGCGGCCATGCGCGTTTCCCTGTCGTTGGTTGCATGGCCAAAACCTATTAATTGCAGATGTCAATGCCCTTATGTATATGACACACTATATAGCAAGAATTCTAACTCATTGCTTTTCAGGCAATCCTGTGTGAAACTTCCCATGTCGTTACGGATATTACGCAAACGAAAGGCATACTGCGATGGAGTCCCGAATCGACTACTCTTCGGCAATTGGCGTAGAAATCACACATCGGCTCAGACAATTGATGTTCGTGGACGGCTTGTTCGCCTTACTCCATCTGACACCGGCTAGTTCCTAGCGCGCGGGACTTTTGCAGATTGATGTCCGAGACTAAAGAAGCACTAAAGAAAAGCTTCGACTCTGCGCCGAACACAAGCATTCTCAGATCCATTCAACGTCAAATCTCTGCAGCGGTAATCCCATATTTTGCATTCATTCCGATCCTTCATTCGTACGGTTCGAAGACATTCACTTCTTGACTACAACCTCGGTCTTTACCTACGATAAACCAATTTAAAGTTCCGGCGCATTAACGCCAAGACGCAAAATAAAGTTCAGCTGTATTTGACCATTAGCCGAACTTTATATTATTGTTAAGGGTTTATTACCTTCAAAGTTTAATGTCGCGGAAGATCCGACATCTTGGTGGAACTCATGCCAACCCCAAACAGGGACTGGTATAATGTCCAACCTCGGTTAGCGTTGCGAAAATGTACAGAGATATCGTCAGACCTAGATTAGGACATAAGACCAGAGGATTACAAACTGATTTGGAGTAGTAAGACAACTTGCCACATTTCGGGGGAATCAAGGGTCCGCCGTGACTCCATCAGTTTGGCCAGGGCAATGGCTGGTGCGGCTATTTTCACTTTCCTTGCATCTACATGAAACGTTGACTTACTGGTACCAGAGAACGTGTGTAAAATGCTATTCACCTTGCAAGTCCTCTTCTGAACACTATGTCTCATGCTCGCCAGGGGATTGAGCCAGAAGGGTTAGGTTGACTAAGCCCTGACATTTGCCGTTAGGGTTGTCAGACGTGAGGTTTTATTTGTCGACATCCAATGCTGGCTGGACTGACTTCAGTATTAGCGATATTCTGCATTGAATACTAGTATAATTCCACAAAATTATGACTGACGATATCATGCTAAGGCTTCAGCGAACTCAGTTCAATGAATAAGGTATGTAACTATCGCACGTAGATCCGCCGTCACTCTTGCTCGTGAACAGTACCGAAGTGGCCGTACCTGCAATAGGTCGAGCAGCTACGAGCAGTAACTGGCAGCTTTCTGACTGTTTTTGTCCTGTGTATCTGATTCGCTGCATTTCAGAATCTTCTGCAAAATTCAGTGGTTAACGTTTTCCGTCGAGCCTTGTGTCCGTGCTATTCCCGAGTCACTGTATGCAATCATATACGTGCACCACACGAATGGAAATACGAGGACTTACTAAACTGACGTGCTTATGTAGTATATTACAGGAGCCGAAATTGAACCTAATGATGGATGAATGTGCTCCCGATGCAGGGAACGGGGCCCATATTAGATTGCATCATTTGCTTCTGTGTCGCGCATTCCTTATAGAATACTTTGGTCTCATAATTTTACAGGTCCAATCACAGGTACGACCGTCCTTAGTTCCATAACTCAAACTGCCTGACCTGTGTATATTACGCTGCGCAAGTACCATACACCATGACCCATTATTTGCCTTATTTATCCATGCTTTTAAAGTTTCGGAAGACCAGGTTTATTTCTGCGCATAACATGAAATATTTCTCCATCTGGAGATAGCCCAGAATGTTTCTTTGTTCGTCCTAGATCGACACAATCTAGCCGCAATATGGCGCGGTTGGCCTTTAAATAGCAGCTAGCTAACTGATGCCAGATTTGAAGATGTTTGCTTCAATTCCGCTTATGATTTTAGATGTGAGATAGATATGGAAGAGGTATTGAGTTGTATTTAGTTGATATTATTCGAAACTGAGCCAGTAAAAAAAGCTCGCGGGGGTACTGGGTAGATTATTTTACCCGCTAACCCGCATCGGCGATGGATACGTGATATCGCGATTGGCGACAACTATGTCGCCATAACTAGTACTGAGCGGTACTTCTTGTCAGTACACCAGTTGCCCTTTTTAGAACTACCGTGACAGGCGCGTGTCGGGTCTTGTCGATTCAGTCTTCCTCCATATCGTCGGTTGGGCCCGGGGCGGAGCTCGTCCTTATGCGTGTGCATGCATACATTGTGGACAGGAAGCAAGAAGTTGTATGATGCAATCTTCCAGTATTTTAAGTCAGAAACAATATTAAGCAGTGTACTGTAGTTTATTCAAGCCAACTGACGATTTGTTCTTCAATGTTCCTATGCCGGTCATCGCTCTCCCATAATGCACGTTAATCAAGAACATGCAACGCAATATCAATCAATATTTGGACAGTGGTGACTACTGGACAACTGTTTGTCATTCTTGCGATATGTACTGAATGTCAATGGAAACAAACTTTGTAGTGATGACGTACTCGAGAGACAAAATTACGAGTCTGACGAGTTTTTTGCGAGCGCTGTATGCACCGTCCCGCGTGAGCCACGTGCGCGTCCTCTCGGTTTATGCTTACTTTGTTTGTTCAGGCGACCCAAGGTATTAATCGATTTTATAAGGTCGGAAAAGAAATACAGCCGAAATTAGACAAGATTAAACGCAAAGCCAGCCGTCCGCACCGGACATAGCTAGGACGACTAGGATAGATTTATTGAATACGGAATTAGACAAACAAGCTGACAAAGTTACATCCAATATGCGAACATGACAGACCGTATAAACCTCATATATGAAACATGGGGAGTTCGAATTTTTTTGTCGGCTCACCCATGCTGCCTGTATCATATGTAGGGGTCAACACTAATGACGAAAATATATTCGCATTCGTAGATATTTTAAATTTTCTTGCGAATGCGAATGCGAATAAAAAAATTTATTCGTAATTATACATTTACACGGAATATTCGTACATATTATTAAATACTTAAATGAACTAGAATCCAAACTTCGTCGTTGGCATGCATCCCTTAACAACGTTAGCTTCCTCGTCGTGTCTGCGCTGAGAGAGTGTCTCGGCGGCCCAGCAAACCTCTTTGGCTGTTTGAACAGATCTAAAGTGCTACTGAGGCAGGAATCGCCAGATAGACTCTAGCTGCCGCCGCCATTCGCGGAAACTCACCTTAGTGCACTCTCCAACATTCGAAGAGCCAGTTTTTGTCAGTCGTCACCGACTCAATAAGGTGATATAAGCACTGCACGCGTCAGAACGCGTCGTGATTAAAAGTCGTAATAAATCACTAACCTGTAGACAAAAACTGCGAATATACGAATATTATTCGCAGTCGCTATTCGCAGCGTGAACCTTTATTCGTTTATCTTTTGTTGATGTTAGTTACCATCTTTGTATCTAATATTGGACTTAACTGTCCCCGCAACGGTTGGCCCTTGGGGCAGTACCTGTGACGCAACCGTGATTTCCCTGCTAGTGTGTATTACGCCCACAGGTCATTTGAGAGCAGGCACATTAATTACGTAATTTACCCTAACATGAGAGAACTGATAAGCAAGGCGATCCAGCAATCATGGCCATGCATTTTGTTGCCAGATAGAGCAAGCATGACCTGCAGTTTGTCAGGTCACATTGTTCGGTCCGTCGCTCGCCTTCATTGAGAATCTGAGGCGTCCGTCAAGCCCCTCTAGTCCTCTACCGACCGCGAGCTAGTTAAGGTGAATTTTTAGACCTGGAAGTTTAGCAGTAGTCTAGAGTGTGGGACGGCTGCACCTAAGCACCTTATTATAGTGATCGGTAATTCCCTACGGAACCCTCCCTATCCGGTTAGCCACTCTGTCGGGACGGGCCGATACAAACTGTCGGCCGTGGAGTTTACGGGCCGGCTGCTTGTGGGTACGCCTTGCCCGTAGCCTCCAAATGGAGCATTACAGGTACCTCTCCAACTGGGTGCGCCAGTGACTTTGTATGTGTTAGCTTGAGACAGGCTCTCACTACTTTGTTTATAGAGCTATGATACTCAGGTAAGATAAGTCAGGCAGAACTTGAAATCCTCCTATGTACGCTTACATGCAAGATCTGTTAGCTTAATTGAAATTGGACCATGAAATTGGACCATTCACCTGTGCGGTCATAGCTGCGCGGCTCACGAAACAAAGCCGATCTGGTCCAAGGAGAGGTCAGTGAGCTTGTACAGCCGGCTAGCCGAAGGAATCTCTGGCTCTGTACCGTCCTTAGTGCCCTGTGCTTTTCATAGTCTCAGGTACAGTAGTCATTGGGTCACTGATAAGTCGAAGATCCTGATAAGAGAGTCACAGCAACCTGTCGTATGTCGGTTCTCCTCCCGCCACAGCCGTGAGGAGTCTGGCACACTTTCGACAATCCCACCTATAAGGCTATAACATGAACTCATGGCCGTTCCTCCATTTGCCCGTTGATATCTGAGGCCTATGTCACTTTGCTGTTCTTAGAGGAGTACGCTGCCAAATCTTTAGATAGGCGTGCCAAGGCGTGTCTGAGCGTTGATAAGGGATCGAAAACCTTCTCGAGAGTCATTGTTGGCACATACATCAAAGCACACGCTATGCTTTGATGCTGAGGTGCCTTCCCGTAGCGCCCAAATTACCAGACTCGCAAACAAAACTCCCAAATTCTCAGATAAACAGACACTGACTCGTTCCCGTAGCCTGCCCAACCAGACCGCCAAATTCACAAATACCTATATTCACGTGACCGCAAGGGTGACAAAAACGCGAAACTCTCCAAAATCTAGTCGCGTCAAAAATTCAGAAAACGCGTCTATCTTTCGCAGTCCGTATCCAACTCCGCACATGCTTTTTCGACCTCTTCACCACTTGCCTCTTCTACGCAGGATCGATATGATGGCTGAGAAAGCATGGTATACAAATTATGGAACTAGCGGTGGACGTGACGCGTCGAACGTGTCAGAGGGGTGTGTCTCGAACTGGTGGTATCACGTGAAATTGGTAGTCTGGTTTGTGAGTCTGGAGTCTGGAGTCTGGCAGAGGGGGGAGGCTCTCCCAAATTCTGGTCAAAATCTGGTCGCTTGCGTAATCGAAATTTCTGTGCATCTGGTATGATAGTCTGACGGCGTCGAAATCTCTACGGGGAAGGCACCCACTGTTAGCTGTGACATGTGCGGTCATAGCATTCCTACGCTTCTCGAGCTGTATACACTCCTTGCTTACACTACTGCTATTTGCACTACAGTAGAACCTCAAAAGTACGATGTAACGGTTACAGCCACCTCATATCGGCTTAGCGGGCCACTAAACTTGTATAGGAAGGCAATCGTGTTGACGAACTGATTTTTCAGCAAATTTTGGAATTACGGCACCGGATTTTATCTGTCGGGGTTCGAGTATCATGATAGCGAGGTTTGACTGTATACGCCTCAAAGCCAATCACTATGGAACAATTCATAGCCGGTCCTCCACAATATCAACACTTCCTGCTAGCTATTGGCCAGCTCTCTGCAACATATTTCAAAGCCAGGAGCAATGTGCAGCAGAAGTCATTCGCAATAATTCTGACAGTATATGATGATAAGTGTGTAAATCAAAGCATTCCAATAACCATCTAGGCCACCAGCTCGATTGAGTTAGTCCTTATGCATATCCAGAAAAGATTCCTTTAAGGACTCACGGTACTTTTCTTACGGGTCAATGTTCTTGTGTTGTGCTACGTTCATACCCTCCCTCTTCACCTCCAAGTAATGCCGACCAGCTAGAGAGGTGCACGGAAAGAACTTTGAGGGACCAGCGCCTTTGGCATATATAAATGTCGCTGCTATTTGTCATAGATCCTCGAACCCCCACATAGAGCATGCCAAATTGGCATTCCTAAGCTCAGTCAGTTCACATTTCGAGCGCGGAAAACCAAGCCAGTCAAGGAACAAATTTCCAGGTGAATTAGCGCCGCAGAGGGGGCGTCTCCCGCTAACGCCTTTTGATCAGGAATGCATCCGTGCGCGGATGATTACGAGTCGCTCGGACTGAGTCCCTCGTGTGAGTTATGTGGCATTTGGGAACTACGAGTCATGGCAATAATAATAAGTCCTCGCTGTGAGCTACTGCAAGAAAGCACCACACTCGCGCCTTCGTTCTTTACGCGTCCTTGAACGATGACATAGATGATTACTGCCCTACAAGTTATATATACCTTATGCAATCACGACGTGGAGCTTATCCGCGTTCGTCTACAGCGGCGAGTTACGAAACAGAGCCGGTTGCTCCACACGTACTCTTGAACTGGTTCAGCGTCATCGATGGCCAGCCTCTAGTCCATTCGTAGAGACGTCTGAAAAACCGGCAGCTAAGAAGGAATAATGCAGCCCAGCATCGTAGAATTTAGAGTGTGAGCGTGAATCTGACGTCGACAACGGCAACTGTATATAGAGTTGTCATTTTGACAGTAAACAAACCGCTCTTCCCATGTATACCCTTGCCCTATGCCAAGAGGCCGATGCACATGTGCAGTAACTAGAGCATTGATCGTATTATGATCCACAAATGCGTTACATACAAGCCGCTTCGTCGCGCTGAAAATTTGGAGTTTATTCGAGTCTTTAATTGACCTAAATAAAGACTTGAATTTAACGTCAATTCGTATTCTTGTTGATCTATATCGGTCGACCATCTATTCTACGTATTCTACGCAATAAATTTTTCTTTTTTATAAATTAGGTCGAGAGTTTTGTGAGATGGTAGTGGGCCAGTCGGATTCGTCGACTTTCAAATTCGACTTCTCTGGAATCAATGTGAGTTTCCACAATAGCATCCTTTGGTAAACTTTCGATGAATTAATCCAAAACCATTATAGTGGTCCAACGATGATCCCGTATCTATTGTTAACGCATATCGAGAGGCTTTGAAGAGACAAGAGCGGCAAAAGAAACGGAGACTTCTGGAGAGTCAAATTGTTACGAATGCCAATAGGTATATATGTCTCCAGCCCCACATCGTCCTGCGATAATATGAATATGCTAATCTATTATGTACTATTTAAGGGAATTGAGTTCTGTTGAGTCATCAGCGACGATCTCGCCCACCATTCCGAGTGCGAGTGGAAGCAACAGAGAAAAAGACTTCACTTCCAATCGCGCCTTCGACGTCAAGAACGGCATTATCAGCAGAAACGATGATATACTTTCTAATCCGCCAAGTATTATTGGTTCACAAGTGTCCGAGGTATATTCAAATAACTACTTGCTACAAGTAGGCCTTCTCAGAACGATATGATCTAACTATAACAGCAATCTCTTAAGCGGAAGGGAATAGAATCACCCGAAGAGAGACGCAGAAGTGTCCAATCTTCTCTCAATGTATTGTGGAACTCACGAAATGTCCCAAGAAGACTCTTGCAGAACAGTCGACGGAATGTTCGCAAGCACGCGCCGCCTTCTTATTTCGCTCAATTACGTCGTCCAGGAGAGAAGGCTGAGGCTGTGACTTCTGTGACTTCTGCAGGCGAGACTGACCAGAACGATTCAAGCCAGACGTCAACAGGCTCGGTGACTTTTCCTGGAAGAATGCAGGCTCGTGTAACGTCAGACTCCAGTTCATTATTTTCGCACTCGACCACTGGATTATCAGAAGTTCTAGGGCAATCCTTAAGACCTCTATATGTGGATAGTATTACGCAGACAGATACTGCTCTAGATGAGGCTGTTAACCACAGAAAAAGACGCTTGGACGTTTCCGATGTCATGCCCGATCGCAAAAAGCGGCCCGGGTTCTTTTCGGCTGATTTCGAAGACAGCGATGACGAGCTTAAGGAAATTGAAGTTGAAGAGCCGTTTCTTAAGAAGCGGCGACTGTTTGCGAATGATGGTGTTACATTGGCGAGCAGTCCCGCATTTTATAGGAGTAAATCTGAGCTTGATGGTCCGGGCCTACATATATCACCAAGAAAGCCCCTCACAGGTGAATCCAATATCACCAGGCGGCGGTTAGAGTTGGAGCAAGAAGAGCGAGAGCAACAACAGAGAGAGAAAGAAGAGCGTTTAGAGAGCGAACGACATGAGAAAGAAGCTGAGCTTGAACGGCAACGGAAGGAACTTGAGGAAGAGCGGAAGCGTCAGCAACTGAAGCAGAAAGAGTTGGAGGAGAAAGAAAGACAGTTGAGGAAGGAGCTTTTGAAAACCGAACAGCAATTAGCTGAGCCGTCCTCGTCTACTCCTTCTTTGACGCCGTTTGGTGACAGTGGAGCGAAGACTGGATTCACAATGGCTACAATTGCTACACCCCGCACCACACAAGCAATTAGTTCGGATCAGCCATCCTTCACTTTTGGTTTGTCGACGACGACCTCTAACGACAAGACAGCAACATCCGCTCACTCACTACCCGGGTTTTCTTTCTCGTCTGGTTCAGGAGCAACAGACACTGCAACAACGACAAACGGCGACAGTAAGGAGGACCCGAGCACTTTATCATCAACCCCGGCTCCTAAGTTCCAGTTTGGTGCCAAATCATCAATGGCTACAACTGGATTGCCGTTTCAGTTTGCATCGCCACCTAACACACCTTCGTCCTCTGCAACCGCAGTACCCCCGATTGTTGTCGGTACACAGGCACCGTCATCCGCTCCGTCGACAGGCTTCTCGTTCGGTGCAACATCTGGTCCATCTGGTACTTCTACTTTATCATTGTCGACCAAGCGTTCTGGATCTGCAGAAATACCTGCGACATCGTCATCTGGAATGGGAGGGACATCTGCTCCCGAATTTTCCTTCGGCAAAGCGAGTACACTTTCAAGTGCACCCACGATATCTACTCCGTCTTCTGGATCGTCTCAGCCTGGGTTTGCTCTCACTAGCAATGCTTCTGCCACAGTCGCTACGACACCTTCACATAGCCAGTCAGTTTCGACGGCAACTACGACCCAAGCGATGGCAGCTCCATCATTTTCATTTGGCTCATACGCAGCATCTCCAGCCGTACCGTCATTTGGTAGCTTTGGCGCAACGCCAGGTTTAACTAGCTCGGCACCGGATACTTCATCGCTATCTTCCGCAGCAACTACTGTGCAACCTTTTAGCTTTGGTGCTGGATCTACCAGCACTCCAAATCCGTCGGCAGTTTTTGGGTTCAGTGTGGCCACAACAGCTGCTCCTACTTTCGGATCCACTACGGCTTCCAATACTCCGGCTCCACCGTCGACTCCTTCGTTCAATTTTGCACCTAGTACAGCGAATCCAGCCACTATATTTGGATTTGGAAGTGCTACAGGCACTAGTACGCCTGCGCCTATGGATTCGAATGGTATGAATTCGTCAACTCCAAATATGTTCGCCTCCCCTGCTCTATCAGGCACACCTCCGCCAGGTAGAAAGCTGGCACCCATGAGAGGGCGGTTACGACGCCGGTAGACCGTTGTGGATAGTTTTGCATAGGTATTATATTCTTGTAGATTATTTATTGTATTGTGTACGGAAATGTGTATTGAATATAGTCTGTATATTTAATTTATGAACCGGTTGTATAGACTTCGACGAATGCGGCTATGTGTATTTTATGGCGTTTTATGATCTTGAAGGTATCAAGTTTTGATTGTTAAGTTAATCGAATAGTAATTCTCCCAGTTGCTATGCAGCTTTATCATTCGTCGTCTCCAGAGCTGTCGCCTGACCAGCCAAATTCGTATTCGGCGGTCAGACTATCCAATTGATCTTTCAGTTCTTCTCGTTCGTCGCCACGCACATACCGAGAGACGAAGTCATTCATGTCGGCCAGTTGATACTTTGTAAACGAGGTGCTATACAACGCTGAATACAAAGGTCCTGTCTCTCGAAAGTAGGATGGATAAGAGGCAGGTGTTGGATAACCCAGCGAAATTAGTCGTCTAAGTCGAATCGCCTGTCAGTCTATCGTGAGCGGTCATGCAAATTGAGAAAGAGTCATACCGGTCTACAAATCCGCCTTCATTTTGCACATCCGTAGCTTTCGCGTACTCTTCCCAAATCTGTTCCATGCTGCCATCAGTGCCTCGACTGTCTCGAACAATGCCGAACTTGGAAAACACATGACCTAGTCGGGACTTCGCTGCCCTCAACTGTGAGAGCTTGTTTTGATGTCCATTATCTACACTATTCGTTCCGCCCAGTTGCAGAATCGCGTGTCCAACGGCCAATTCTATTCCGCTGACAATATTACGAGATCCAAGAGACGTGACCTCAGATACCAGGTTGTCCATCGAGACTCTCGAGCCAGACTCTCGTAGACGCGTCGGCAGCGTTAACGATTCAAACGCCGCATTCAGCAAGCCAGTGTATTGCCATAAACTGCTAGCATCAAATCCATCATCTGCAGAGAAGAAGCTATGTAATGCAGTCGTATCTGGTGTCAGACATAGAGGGACGTAGGCAGTTGATAATGCATTTAGAGCTGCGACCGTTTGTATCCTGGAGTATTGGTTTACCTAACGTCAACCTTAGCCACCATTTCACTAAGCCTTGCCTAAACAGCAAAACATACCCTGTCCAAAACGGCATTGTCTTCCAGACCCCATAGTAGAATTGTGCTTTTGGGAATGTACTCATCGCGCAGCTCACTCAAAGCTTCAGTTGTAAACCCTCCCCAAGCGGAATCAATGTCTGTAATAACGTTCACGCCGCCTAATAAATCACATTCTTCGAGAAGTGCTCTAAAATGTGTTTCCAAGACATGTTCGCCTGCACTGCCCTCGTTATTACGGTTATGGAATTCACTTACCCCTATATCGTAGCCTCTAAATTCTCTCGCCTTGCCTAGAGAGCCATGACCAGCTGCAGTTGACGAACCTAAACTGCCGCTGCCTCTTGCACGCCCTTTTGGAGCATCTATAGGATGATACTCCCAGCTCGAAAGCTGTAAGAGTGACCTTGGGTGGTAAAAAATGTTGCAGTAGTCTGACCAATACAATGTTGTTGAAGGAGTTAGCTTTGGAATGTGTTTCGCTTCCTATATAGCACGGCTTAGCACACCTTTTCTGAAACTGCATCGACACTATTTACCTGATCCAACGACTCTATGTAGGCACCTTTGGGGACTCGTGGCTCTTCAATTCGAAGAACATCTCTAGCGTCGTTAGATTACGAAGGCAGAGGTGTTTAAACGTCATACCCAGGCGTTAAGCTTTCCGCCTCGTTTTCATATAACCCACTGTATTTCGTCAACGACCCATATCCGCCTGGAAATAGCAGGATCAGACTTGTTCTACCACTAACATTCTAAGATATGTTGGTACCTTTCAGATCCCAGAGCAAGCACCGAGGAGTAAAAGTCTCCGTGCTTCCGTCTGCTGCAAGACCACTACGAAAAGTAATGTCATGATCAACCGGACTTATAGTTTCATCATATGTGAAATAGCTTTCTTGAGCATTGAAAAAATGTGTAGAAAGATGATTTGCTGTTGTCGAGAATGAAAGATGAAGAATTTCCCTCATGTTGGCTGACTCCCGTGACTGCACCAACGTCAATCTAATAAACACAAGAGCTAATATGTTCGAGTGAAAATCACCTCAGCTTCTTCTCTCTGTAGACCGGTCGCTTTGAGAACACATGGAACACAATTATCCGGATAATGCGTGAAGGGTATCTCTGATGCTACTGATCGGGCCGGGCGCTACATCAGACCTAACCCTATGGTTTTTTTTTTCACGTACCCTCAACTGATCGTCCACGGCCTGTAATGACGTCGCCTGTTTGGAGGTGCAAGGGTGCCATATTCAACTGTTCTCGCAGTCGTTAGGGTTAGGTGTTTAAGCAGTCGCAGGTCAGGATTGTGACACATCTCGCGCAGCCCCCGCGTACTCGTCGATCGTGTTGGGCTGGAGCCAGCTGAGGCCACTCGGCGCGGTCAAAGCACGCGTGCGCGCCCGGCTCGTTGTACTCGATTCACTCTAACTACAGTAAACCCTCGATATAACGAATTAATTCAGCCAAGACTTTCGGTTCGTTATATCGAGGATTTCGTTATATCAAGGAACACTGTTATTTATAAATTAACTACAAAAATATGCTCTAATATCCTTCTGCTGGTGTCCCCTCAGCTTTCTAGCATTTATTAGAACTCGCTCATGTTTAAGAAGGTCTTTAATAAAAGCCTGATTACGTCCATGCTGCTGCCATTCATGCATGAAGACGAAGCTTATATAGCGCCTCGATTGCATCACTGACCGATGGTGCTGGAACAAACACCTCCTATGTTCTGCTAACCTCTTCTTAGGAGACAAACAATTAACAAAGCAAAACACATACAACGATCATTTTATTAAACCAACAACAGACAAGATCCAACAACAAGCCCACGCACGGACAAACTAATTTCCGACCCCCCTTTGACTCCTGGACATGTCCTTTTCCAAGAATTAATTTCCACCAACAGCAGCCAACGCACAAACTAATTTCCGACAACCCCAGAAGTCCCCGGTCCCGGAAAAGGGGTCCTGTTATCACATCAATGATGCGGACCCGAGACCGGCGAGTTGGCAGGACTCCTTTTACTCGCAACACACCTCAATGAAACCATCGCTCACTCGGCAGCAAATTCGGTCCAATGGAACGATCTCTTGATATATTCCCACTTATACTAGCTCTAATTATTGAAATGTGTCGCTTGTTTAAATAGATTACATCTAATCTCCACAGACCTCAGCAACTGTTAGTGTAGCAAGATATTGGGGGTCGTCGTCGAACGTTGGCGTGTGGCAGAGACAGGGTGGATATGTCGTATGTCTTAGTCGCTTTTCTAGCCCAGGACTACAAGGAATCCGATAGACAATATGCTCTACCTATCCGTGTATCTACCTCGTCTTCTGAGTTACGGTTGTAAACAATTTGAGTATCGGCAGCCCGTCCGGGATAACCAGCCGTACCACGTCCATGGCGTGGTATATATATAATGTCTAATAGCCCAGGTCAATTGCGCGTTATCTGGCACCTTTGCCAACGTACATTTCCTTGTGACAATGTGGGATGCGTCAGTGATCTCGTCGAGTATCATGGTCTCCTCGGAGGCATGTTCGCCATTCTCAGCCATTGGCAGGTGTTTGCACATTATAGAGCTGTTAGACATCATAGCTGAATATGTTTACGACAGTGGATCATCTCGTGCTGCGTTCGCTGCTAGCCTTAGCTTTATGCTAGTATGCAAGAGGTTCATGCTTGTCATGTTCCCCAAGCTTGCATCAATCCGGTTCTTTGACACATTTTATACTGTCGGCCGCGAGAGATTTGACGAGAACTACGCATATTGCCTACGTCATTTACGATTTAGAGACTCACAAATGGCAAAAACTGATGCTAAAAGTAAGTCGGTATCCGATTTTGGGGGGGCTCGACCGATGCTGACTGATTATTACATAGCTGATTCGACCAAGCATGTTGATCTGAATATGATTATCTATTCTAGATACAGCTTAATTCGGTTTCGCCGGGATTCGTTTCCAAAGCTGAAGACCCTGGAGATCTGCGAGCCAGGAACTCTGGCTGTGGCATTGGCTGCGCCTCTGGCGCCATCACTTCAAGAAATTGTTGCGAGGTCGCCAGTTCTGCTATCGGACGGATGCATCATGCAGATAAGTGCGTTTTATGACAGACTTCGACGGATCGAAATTGCGAACCCTTGTATTCCTTTGAAACCCCAGGAGGTGGATGTCAGTACTGGGTTCACAGACAAGGCGTTCCTACATCTACTTCGTCGAGTTCGGTTCACTCTTGAAGAGCTAGTTCTATATTGTCCGAAATCAGCAGATGCCCAACAGAGGATTCTCGATCGTCGGATAATGGCGCCCCGATTGTATTCATTGTCGCTCGCAGCCTTATCCTCGATGCCACGGCTAAAGATCCTCGAGACGTTCGCCATTTCGGAGAAACGATACGTCAGCGATCACAATATCTTCCATGGAGGACGGCCCGTGTTTAATGAATTCTTCAATATGGCTCATACTCTGGGATTACCTGAGAGTGTTGCACCTTGCAAAAGAGGACTACTCTGGAGCTGTGTATGCTCACCGATTTCACTCTCGGCCATCAGATGAATGGCGAGTTCGTGCATCGATTTCAACTATGGAGTCGACGGCGGGTCTACTCTCCACTCCTGGTGCAATACTTGCGTCTAGAAGAACATCTACGTCGTCCACCTCTACACTCTCGCCTCCGGCGTCGTCGTCGGTCTCTACCTTTGGCAGCGATCAAAATGATTCGTCGCCGTTAGTATCAGAGATTCAGTCGTACCATTATCCCGTAGATAAGGCCAAGGTTACGCCGGTCAAGGGATTTCTTTCGTTCGAGAGAGTGGTACATAGAACGCGATTCTTTTCGTCTTTGGAGTCTCTCAAGTTGGTATCTCACACTGCTGAGTTTGTGCTTGCTTTCCTGTGTATGTTTCCCGGTGGGCGCAAGGGATTAGAGCACGACGACATTCGGAACGAAGAAGACGCGGAGAAGGCCGGTACGACGTTGCGGCATCTTGAGATTACTTTTATGATCGGCTCAGAGCTTGAGCGATTTTTAATGCGAGCGCGCAGCTTATCCTGGAACGATGGAGATGTCATGCAATGGGAACGCATGCATGTCCTGCGCGGTTTAGAATGTCTTAAGCTTAACGTGATAGGTGCATGTGCTCTGAGGTCACAAGACTCCCCTCAAGTATTTGTGGCACGAGAGACAATGGACATGTTTGAGATGGAATTTCCGCATCTTAATTTGAGGGCCTTGCAGGAGTAATATTTACATCACTAAAATGATCAGCGACAAGGAAAGTCACTACATCATGGAATAATGTGCAGCATAAGTTGGTATTCAGTTATTATCTGAAGTTTGGTAATGCGTACAAACTAGTCTGCCAAAGTGTATTGATCTGTTGTATGTAATTCGGCCAACACCAATGAATTTCCTTCATTCTGTAACAGACAATACAGTATCAAACAACAAGCCCACGCACGGACAAACTAATTTCCGACACCCCCTGACCCCGAGAAACGGGGTCGTTTCAAACATCATTTATTTACAACGAACAACAGACAAGAACCAAACAACAGCGCAAAGGCGGAGAACAACGAACCCAATTACGCACGGACAAACTAATTTCCGACACCCCCTGACCCCGGGAAATGTCCTTTCAAACCAGTCATTTAGTTACACCAACAACAGACAAGATCAAACAACAAGCCCACGCGCGGACAAACTAATTTCCGACACCCCTGACCCCGGAAATGGGGTCCTTTCAAACCAGTCATTTAGTTACACCAACAACAGACAAGATCAAACAACAAGCCCACGCACGGACAAACTAATTTCCGACCACCCCAACCCGGAAAAAATAGGTCCTTTCATCACACTACACCCGGTTCTTGTCTCTGTCTGGTTTCCGTGCCTCTCGTCTGATGCACGCGACCCGACTTATAGCTCGCGGATGTCTATAAAGAGACCAAATTCCAAATATCTCAAATATACACAAATCCACTACTAGCACTCTGACATGGAATCCGTTCGCGGCAAGTGTAAGTTGAAATTCGCGGACCTGTATGAACTCTTCAAATAACTTCGTTTGTTCTAGATAACCCTCAAGCTTCCTGCCCCTGTGGTGCAGTCGACCAGGAAGGTAATCTGGTTAAGCATCAACGGCCGACTCACCAAATGTGCCTTCGAAGGACGATTGAGCCAGTGCCAGAAGAGCAAACCGAAAGGTTCGCCGTCAAAGTGAACATCAACAGCATGTTTCATTTGCGACACTGAGTTTGGTCAGCGTTTCAAGGATTGCATGCTGGAGGGCATTGATAGGTATAACCAGATTACTTTCCTGGCATCCAAGCTTCTAACCCTCCATGGTAACTATTCATGTGATGGTCCTTTCGAAGTGAGCCTTTCTGACCCTTGATTTACAGTTATTCGAATTGAAACACGAGCACAACCATGTTTTGCCGTTGAGCGGTCGTGAATTTCAGACATGTTGCAACGTGGTCTCACGCTCTCGCACTGAAGATCAAAATCTCACGCCGTGCAGAGATGGGCCCCTGAGGACAACGCTCGATCTCGTGCGTGCGCAGCTTCCTCCCAACTACGTCTGGCCGCATCGGGAGGGGCTCACTCAAGCTTTGGCTTATGGAGCCTTAAACTTTATTGCAAATATCGAGGTCGATGTTTGCTACCATTTGTCGCAACGCCTTGAGCGATGGATCGTGTTGCGATTGGGTGCGGACCTTGTCCAACAGGTACCCGAGAAAGGCTTATGGCAACGGCCAAGACCAAGGCCATGTCGTGGCTGTCGCAGAGAATCCTTACCCAACAGCCCCTACTCCCCACTAGAATACACTCCAAGCTATCCCCATCAATGGTAAGTCTGGTAGGAAAGCGGTTCACTTTATATTCATTGTTCTGATTCTCCCGCAGATGGGAAGACTCGAGCAGAAGGCCCAACGAACTATTGAAAAGATACGCAGAGGGTCTTTTTGTCCAAAGAAATTTCTTTCCACTTCTGGAACAAACCGTGCCTTCTCCGTTCTGCCACAATTTTCGTTCGCAACGCGGTACATGACCGTTGACAACCGCGTTCTTCGAGAGTTGCTGTCAACTCTATGGCGTCGGGGATACCATCCATTCCCACACCAACTTCCGGAATCTGCAAGGCAAGGGGTACCCATGGCGGCGGCACGGGAGGAGTTCGAAAACCACCATGCGGAATGGTGGTGTCGCCTGTTTCGTCTTTATCGAATACAGGGCATCCAGGTTCCAGGAATCCCGGTGCCAATGGGTCTTCCTAGTCGCGAGACCCAGCGGCGATTCGATTTTTACATGAGCACCGACGGCGTTGGTTCCTCATTCATCTGTCGCCGACCAAAACGCACGCGGACTCTCCAAACAGCAGTTAACCCCATGACAGTGCCGTTCCAAATTGAGTCCAGCTCATTTATTTCGATAGATCCAGGACTTACGGATCTGGTTGTAGGCGTGCGTGCGGAGTTGACGTGGCCACGCCTTCCGGATGGGCGAGTTGATGTGGAGGCCCGAGAGTGAGTTTGTCATATTTTATCAGTTTGCTTCTGTTCTTACGTGGTATGTGTTAGGACCGTGCCTATCTTCGGAAACGACCGCCGACGCGACTTCTCAGTTTCTTCCGCGTCCTGGCATGACTCAGCATACCACAATTCCGCCCGCAAGATAAGTCTCTATTTAAAACGACAAGCTCGAGAACTTGGCATTGATATTTACTCAATTGCAACCACAATCCCGACATCCAAAACGGCACAGGTTGCCAAGTACCTGGATCACGCATGCGTATCTCTTTCTGCTTTTCCCATCCTTTTTGAACATTACAAAAAGGAACGCCCCTTGCGCTGGAAAACCTACAGTCGAGAGCAGAAAGCTCTCCACGGTATTTGCATACGCATTAAGGGAAACAAGCAGGCCAAGAAAGAGGACGTCGTAGTGGCCTACGGTGCTGGTCAGTTTGGGTCGACTATGAACGGAAAAAGAGCCGCTCCGGTTAAGAAGTTGCGCAAGCATCTTCGGCGGTATGTTACTGTGGTGCCGATCGACGAGTTTCGAACGAGTCGAGTCTGCTCTAAACACAACGAGGAGCACAGAGAGAGGACCGGTCTTGGAGAGGAAGAGGATGAGGGTGGGGGAACAATTTCAACAGCAGACGTGGGAAGCAACAGGTGGGTAACTCGAAGCGAGTTTGTGGGTTTATGTAACGTGCCGTCGGCAAACAATAGTTGCGTTCAGCAGTAAAGGGATTCAAGTGGAATCACAGTGGAGAACAGAGTATAGGTTGATGGGAGAGTGATTTTCGACTAAAGCCTGCCTCCTCAGAGGGAGCCCCTAGAAGGCGGGTATTTTATACCCGCTTCTCTCGTTGTTCCTCTATTTTCGAGAACAAGGATATCTACAAAAACCTAATCTAACAAAGAACACAAGGATATTCACAACAAGGATATCTGAAACCCAGTAGTCACATGAACAAAAGATTGGCGCATCACCCACGCCGTCCCGACATCCTTGGGGATAGTGTTGTTACAGTTTACTTCTAACGAGTTTGAATGTCCTAGGGACCTAATTCATATCCACGCACAACGCAATGCAAACGGAGATAAGGGACCATCTCTCCATCCTGTACTATTCTGCAACAAGTGTCATACAGTTTGGAACAGAGATGTGAACGCGGCTCGGAACATTGCGTGGATATTTTGGTGGATGCGCGCTCATAGTGGACGACGACCACCAGGGTTCCGTAGAAGTAACAACGATGATGGCTGTGGTTGAAGTAGAAGTAACAACGATGATGCAGGCTGTGGTTGAAGGAAGCTTTCTGTATCTTTTACTAGGTTGGATTTCGTTATAACGAGGTTCGTTATAGCGAGGTTTTACTGTAGTGAGACCCCCGGGATTCGCGAACAGTGAGGTTAAGCGACGCACTTGTGCTTCAACTAGCTAAAGCCTGCAGAGGCGAAACGATTCATTATGGTATCTAATTTGATTGCAATGAAAAGATCTCATGCAGAATATAATTAGTAGATTAGTCTGACTGTTACATGCCTGATTCAAGCCCAGCCACTTACGATCAGAGGAAACGATGCCAAATTATTCAATTACCAAACCAAGCGGTAATTAATATAAATGTAATATACAACGCTAATTAAAATGCTCCAATTCATAAGCTCTTGTTCCACTTTTCGATACAATTGCCACTACAAAAGTCACGCCGAACTACCAAATTGTCAATTCCAACAACGCCATTCCACCATTCATATGCATATGCGACTTCTCTAACCATAAACACTCCACACTGTCCACATGAATTCTTGTATACGTTCATCTTAGTTGCAAGATTAACCAATTCCAAAATATTCATTGGCAAGTTCCACTTGCTGATTTCTTTTTCTGTTGCCCGGTATCGCGACAAAATGCGCAAACACAGCTCTGACAGCCTCGCAGTAGCTGAGTTAGATTCAATTTCTGCAGACGATGCAAGGACCAGATACGGCAATGCGCCAGATTTGGCATCACGTAATGGAGCGTTTTCTGGCAGTAATCGAAGAGGGTTCGGGTGCACGGTAAGCACATGCAGCTGCTTTAGCTGCAAAATCTGTGCAGGTAGATACTGCAGTTCGTTTCCTCCCAAAGACAGGTTTTGAAGATTTCGTAAACGGTATATTGCATTTGGAATCGCAGATAGCCGGTTGTTCCTTAATGAGAGGACAGTAATATTTTCCACGGTAAATAAGCTTGGCGAGATTTCGGAAATATAATTATTCGATAGGTAAACCTCAACATCCTGTCTAAGGGGTCCAGCATCTTGATGTCCAGTGAAGCCCAATTCTAGCGCCACGAGATTTCTCAGGTCACCGATCTCATCTGGAATTTTATCGAGATTTAAGCCATCTAAGTCTATACATCTCATTCCGTCCTCAAGTGCTAGGCGGATGCGATCCGAAGCACAATCCGAGGGCTTGTCGACGATAACGAAGGAAGAGCTTCGGCCCGATAGAGCAGACGTGGTCCTACTCGCACTCAAACGAGTCTGTGCCTCCAAGAGACCGTTGAAAGTCCGAGATGATGTAGTTGAGATAAAAGATCGATTTATTTCGTCCTTAGGAGGAGAAGACGGTAGTGTTACCCATTCGTCATCGTTGACGATGTCGGACGAGAGCTGCATGCGCTTGTAACCCTTGAGCCTACGATGTGTCTGAGAGTCATTTCCACAGTCACTATCGTCTGCATCTGTACTAGCTGGCTCTATATATGAGTCGGACGTTGGATAGTCGCGCTTGCGGTTGATCGTCGACAGCGCGATCTCATCGAGTGGACGCGAGTGATTATGGGCATACGGCAGAAGAGGCTTTGCTGCATTCGACATTTCAAAGAACCTTAAACCTAATAGATAATATTAGAACCAATTAACAAGCTATATAATGATAAATGAATGTACCAACAATGAATTGGCTCGAAATGACCCGTGCAGTCTAGAGAACTGTGGTACGACGGCCGCCAGGTTGTTAAGTCGGCGTGCGATAGGTCGCATGCCCAAAGTCGCGTTCTGTTGACAATTCCAGATTCTGCACGTGACCACACAAACCTACGGATCTTCTGGCGACGCGTACTCTCGACCCATTCCCTAAGCATTCGACATATAGTCAACCTTTATGGGCATGGCCGTTCTTTTGTGTGGTTGACATAATAAGTCTGCTAGATGAAAACATGTCATCTAGAAAGAGGAGAGCCTCTTCCTCACCCGTATCTGAAAGGTATAAATACGACAACGACGCGAGCGAAAGCGGGGACCAGCAGCTTGATGACGAGGAAGTCGAAATTGCCTTTAACGAGGGCCAGGCAGATGAGCTAGGAGAACATCTAGACTATGACGATGAGGAGTGTCGTTATAAGCCTAAAAGTACAACTATTCGGTTAGGAACCTATACTGCTGGACCGTTAGATCCCATGACCGGACAGAGAGGAGCTCTACCTGTTTCTGATGATGCCAGATCCATAATGTTGAATTACGATGATGAGAGCTCAATCCCTGAAGACGGAATGTCATATTTAAGATTTGTGAGGTCAGTCTATTAAATGCTCATCGTTGATGATTTGGACTTCCGCTGATAGATTGACTAGGCGAGAAGCAGAGGCCAGACCGAGTTTCGTTTCATCGAGACGCAGCAGGTCAGACAAGGCATGTGCTGCTACAGATGTCCAGAATCCGAGAGAACTGCAGCCAGTGTCTGAACATCCTATCACGAAGGAGTGGCATCGCTATATTATAAGCCAATATAAGTTTTCCCGGTCCGTGCTGGAAGCCTCGTACGAAGACGTGCCTGCTATGATACAACGTTCTGAACTTCCTGATAGTCTAGCCAGTTGGAGAGAATTTATCCAGTCATCAGATCATCCGCCTACAATGCAGCTGTTATCTGTTTTAGAACAAGAAGATATTTTCAGACTCTTTAAATATTTCCAACGCTGGATAACACCTAACATATCACTGGCTATGTCTCGGTGGCTTTTTGCGCTGCTCGTTCGTACATCAGATATTGTACCTGGCAATGAAATTTCCATACTACGACAGCTAAGTCAAAAGTGTTTAGAAGTGAAGAGGGAGTCAAAGGTAATCTTGTCCAATGTTCTGTGCCGGGCATGTGACTAATTATGTTACAGGAATTAACCAATGTTTCTCGTGCGACTGTTGACATGGTTGTATCCATCGTTTCAGAGTTCTTCTCTCAAAAGGATTTGGCTGCATATTTGTTCTAGCAGGCTCGTTTGTAGTATGTGTGTACATCAAAATATCCCCATTATAAAATCTCGAAACTAGTATTACATGCTAAATGCAATTATTATACAGTTATATCAACAGCATAGTATTTACTGTTGTTGCCTCTTTCGCCGTTGTGCTTCTTCGGGCGTCAAGGCGATTCCATCAGAATCAAATAAGTCGCCCCGAGCACTAGCTAGTCTCTTAATGTTGGATGTGACATCATTGAAGGCAAGATTCGAAATGGCATTGCGTGCGTCGATCTTTGCCTTTTCTTCTTTCCATCGTGGGTGCAATTGCTCAATCCGCATATGCTCCTGGAATTCAGATGACGGAATCTGTTGATGGCAAAGGGGGCATTCCTCCATGATGATTTGACTCGCCTTCTGGGTGCTTCGTCGGGTACTACCTTGCGGTAAAACTCTTATATTTTGCAAACCGGGATTTAGGGCAGCGGCTTCTGCTTGGCGTTGCCTTCTCATTCCTTCTTGTCGTTCCCTGATCCGTTGTTCCTCCTCTGATTCCTCTAGAATTGGGGATGGCGACACAACGGCACGGTGCTCCGGAATCTCCAGCATCTCCTCTTCCATAGGAGGTGCTGTCTCACTCTCTATGCGCGATGCATCGCTAAATAACGACATCATCTGTTTCTGCTCCAAGGAAGCATGCTCAAGTTCTGATAAAGACATCGGAGGTGGTAGTTCAACGTCGTCATCAGCCGAAGTAAATTCAATCGTCTCTACGACAACAAAGTCATGCCAGTCAATCTGGGCGTACGCAACTAAGTGAAGTCAGTCTTAGCAGATTGCCAGTAGATTGCAATGATAAAGGTCTAACTCACTTCGTTCAGCCTCGGCTTCTTCCGCAGCTTTTTGCGTCTCCGCCTCCTGATGCTTCTGCCAATCCGCCCTTTGTTGGGCTTTCTCTATCACGTGGAATTTATTCTTAACATTCTCCTTCCATCTGTCACCCAGAAATCTCGGAGGATTCAATACTTTCCTATACTGCTCGACTAGCTTTGCGAAATATTGGTAAAATGAGTGATTGGGCCGCAAAAAGTCGAATTGATAGTTTCGCTCTTCTCTTTGCGACAGCATATTAGAGAACGATTTTCCATTCTTGGCGGTAAATAGCGCAGTTAAACGTAGGATATCCAAATCTTGTGCAGATATCGGCGGTATAGAAGCGGCGAATTCGAACGCTGGTAATTGGACAGGTCCCTTGGGTTTCTCGACTTTCTGCAACTCTGGCTCCTTGGCGTCGACTTGTGCAATACCATATCCAGCTCTGTTCTCCCTATGCTCATCTAGTCGCCACTCATAGAATGGATAGTATGGGTCCGCTGGGTTTAAGAAACTAAACCGCGTATTATTCTTTTCGCTATCCCTGATGCGGGTTTCAAACTATTTGACGTCAGATTAAAATCTCAACACAATTCGAAACGAAAGCCACATACCGCTGCGCCATTCCGATACACATATCCGGCAGTTTTCTCAATGATTTCTACATAATTCCTCTGTCAGCCGATGTACAACAGTCGGAACTTTTAATTGGTCGCTCACCTCTAATGTCTGGTGGTGGAATAATGATACCCACTGGCGCAGATATCTGAGCATTAGAAGGTTGCGGTGTAGTACCAATTCGGTGACTATTGGACTCCGCCATAACTGATGTCAAGTAAATTTAACAACTAATTACAAATGCGTCTGGGATCAAAATTACTAGAAATGTCAAACGGTCAGATATTCTGCCGACGTTCCGTATTTGCCTTGAGTGCGGAGGTTAGGGTACTTAAGTAAAGAACCGCTGCATAATTGAGGGCAGAAATTTATCGGTTATGCATTCACTTACGGCTTCATCTCCTCGAATTCCACACAGCCCGACCGAGAAGGCACCACACACGATACGCGCCGGGGCAATAACTTTGAACACGAGCATTTATATCCTAGTTGTTGATTCTCTCCTAGAGTATTCACATAAAGCATCCTCCAAAATGTCTGATGGAATACTGAAGCCTGAAAAGGATTACAGTGATGTCCTAGAGGTTGAGTTATCTAAGCTCGATGAGCTAGTGAAGGTATGACAAATCATGGAGTCAATTGTGAATTTCTCAGCTCATATGTTAGACGGACATTCAAGGTGCCGTTGAACGTCTACTCGCTCTAGAAAAGCAGACTCGACAGGTATTTGCCATTGTTCTGTATAGATGCTAATGCGGGTTCCTATTGACTCACTTCTAAGTCGTCTGATCTTGCTTCCACGGAGAAACTTCTGGTCAAAATCATTACCATTTACAAGGATGCAGGCGATTGGAAACAGATGAACGAACAAGTCCAGCTGCTGTCCAAGAAGCACGGCCAATTAAAGCAAGCAATAGCTATGATGGTCCAAGAAGTCATTAAGTTTTTGGACGACGCTCCTAATACCGAAACGAAGGTAGACACCATTGAGAATCTACGCACTGTTACCGAGGGAAAGGTTGTTTGATGTTTTGTATAGTTATGCTAGCCAGATGCTGATATGCCGATTAGATCTTTGTTGAGGTTGAGCGAGCTCGTGTCACCCGCTTACTGGCCAAGATCAAGCAAGATCGAGGTGATATTGACGCCGCTGCGGAGCTTATGTGCGATTTGCAAGTAGAGACATATGGATCTATGGACAATCGAGAGAAAACGGAGTTTATTTTGGAGCAAGTTCAGCTTTGCGTGACTCGTGGTGACTTCCC
The DNA here is from genome assembly GCA_030568275.1 of Lipomyces orientalis. Classification (NCBI taxonomy): domain Eukaryota; kingdom Fungi; phylum Ascomycota; class Lipomycetes; order Lipomycetales; family Lipomycetaceae; genus Lipomyces; species Lipomyces orientalis. The sequence goes on from JAJLTP010000035.1 coordinate 139,623, forward strand.
GCAAGCCACGGTGCTGAGCCGCAAGATATCTACTAGTTACTTCGATAATCCTGAAGTGCAGGATCTGCGACTACGCTTCTACGAGTTGATGATTCAGATATCTCTACATGACGATAAGTACTTAGACGTCTGTAAGCACTACCGTGCAGTCTACGATACGCCAAGTGTCAAGGATGATGAATTTAAGTGGAAAGATGTAAGTTGGTGGTAGTACCTTGCCTAATATTGGCTAATGTGAGATAGGTTTTGCGGAGCATTGTTTATTTCATTATTCTCGCTCCGTTTGACAATGAACAGTCTGATCTTATCCACAGAATAGAGTCTGATACGCGACTTCAACTGCTACCTATGGAATCTGAATTGATTAAGTGTTTTACCCTTACCGAGTTGATGCGATGGCCCAGAATTGATGAGATATATGGGGGACACCTCAGAAAGGTGGCAGTGTTCGACGTCTCAGATCCTAAGGGTGAGAAGCGGTGGGATGATCTCCGAAAAAGAGTCATTGAGCATAACATTCGCGTTGTTGCGAAATATTACACTAGAATCCACACGTCTCGCCTGAAGACTCTTTTAGACCTCTCTGATCAGGTAGGGTGTTTTTTGGGCTTGTCATGCAACAGCGTCAAACTAATCGTACTGCAGGAGACTGAGGCCTACCTTTCAAGATTGGTAACTCAAGGAACAATTTACGCGCGTATAAATCGCCCAGAAAGGATTGTTACTTTCGACAAGCCCAAAGATTCTAATGATGTATTGAATGAATGGAGTAGTAACATTTCTAGCCTTCTTGGATTGGTGGAAACTTTAAGTCATCTTATATCCAAGGAGGAGATGATCAGCGCGAAGGCATGAAGAATAGTATTTCTCACCGGGCCAGTTGCGCATTATCCTATTGACTGTATTAGTTTGTTAGTCGCTTTGAATCAGTGGGACAATGATCTCAGTCATATAAGAGTGATTGGCGGATGTAATGTCATCGGAGAATGTAATGGTCGTGGCATGCATGACAACCCAGCGGATTATGTGTGAAGATAAGACATGTTATATTACAGAGCTAGCAAATTACATCGGCCATAAGCAAAAAGTTCCGATACTACCATTGCCCATCCATTATTCAATGTCACCTGCTTCGCTCTCGGAGTCATCATCGTCACCCGACACTTCCTTATTCTCTAATTCCTTTCTCTCCATAAGAGCCTGAAGTTCGGCATCATCACTTTCGGTAACCGCCTTCGGCTGCATCTTAACTGTGAATTCACCACCGGCTTCCTTGATACTCTTCTCGATTTCCGTTATAGCCTTATCTAAAATCTCGATACCTAGCTGCTTGTCGAGGCAATGGGAGGTCAAGACATATAAAGGAGGCGAGACTAATCTGACTTTAACTGGGACGGCCTCAGTATGAAGTGCTTCCGCCTTCTTCAAAGCAGCCTTAACCGCGTCGATGCCTTCATATCCGAAACATGTAACATCGACATCAGCCCGAACCTTAGTGGGCTGTGGCGTTAACCGGCGGGCAATATGCTGTTGTAAATCGTCAAATACGACTTTGGACGGCGCCTCAATGCCTTCAAACACCGCGTCAGGGTTCGTAATGGCGATTTTGAATGCATCGTAAGCATGTCCATACTTCTTGTACAACGGCCATCCGATTGTCGAGTATAGCTGCTCCAAGGGAATATTATTCTTTTCCGCAACATGCCGTAAGATCGAATGGACGGCCTTAGACTTATTGAATTTTTCCTCACACTTAATCACATCTTCGGCAGAGACCCGGCGTTTTGAAAGATCGATATATCCCTTCTCTTTATCTACACGGAGAACGACGACAACTTCATTGCGGCCAACTCGAATTAGCTTTTGGATTGATCGAATACGACGACGGGAGAGTTCTGATAACAATATCATGCCCTCGATGTTGTCGTACTCAAGAAGTTTCACGTAAGCTCCCATCTCTGCAATCTATCGTCACAGTAAGCTACCTTCGATCTCAAGATTACATTCACTTCAGAGATCTTACCTGTCGAACATTGACCACCACCAGGTCGTCCACCTCGGGGTACTTATTCTCGTAATAGCGGCAGTTGGAAAGACTCATAGCTGCCGATCAATAATTATCCAGATTCTATTCAATAAAAAGTTCGCAGTTGCAGGAATCTTGTGGAATTTGATTGGCCAACGCTCAAATGCTCAACTGCCGACTCAATTTATATAGCTTTACAAAAATCTGCAGCCCTCCTACAAGAGGATAATTTTTTGCGAACGCGTATCCCTGGGTTAGGGTACTCCACAGCCAAAACCATCAATGATGTCTGACAGAGAATGCAAAGCAAATTGGCCTGAAATCGAAATACATATTTCTCTATCTGATACGTGGCATGTTATAAACTACAATCCTAGTTTGCTATTTACCAATACAAGTTAACTAAATCTACGAAGATATTACTCCTGAAAAATATTGAGTAGGTAAACAGCTGTTCTCATTCAACTTTCTCCTCCTCATGTCAGGTTGTCCTTTCTGTAAAGAAGTACAATATTCGATCCTTCATATCCGAATTCCTTGGTCCAATCTACGGCTGCTTTAATCTAGTCGGAATTGTCGTCGATTGAGTATCTGCAGGCCAAGTTAACTATATGAAATAGATTATTCCTCGTTAGTTCCACTTACGCGAAAAATACTAGCTTGACAACAAATGCAAGGGCCATGTGTGCAAGCACCACCGCGACAAGTAAAATTCTCGAGGTCTTCGCTTCAGTGCTATTCAAAACTGGATAAAGATTCCGCACCAAAAATGTAGTTGAAACGGCAAATCCCACGGCAGCCGAAACCCACCTCACAACATTAGAAACTGTAGGGAAGTTGAAGATTTCGATAGGTGAAATCGACACGAGCGCGACTGGTACCCAGATGGTGTTGGCATAGCCGTATAAAGTAACGCATTCAAGGAGCCGAGCATGCTCCGATCTGTACCATTTCAAAACGCCCCATAGAACGATTGGCACTATGAACGTATATCCGTACATCAACGCTGCAGCAGCTGAAAGTAATGCAAAGTTGTATTCATAGCGCATTCCTGCCACATGTGAAGCAATAGCGCCAGCGAGTGTTGATGAAAAGAAAAGAACCAAGATAACCGTCGAAGCTATCCAAAAAGGGCCGTATAAATCTGGGTTGTCACCAATAGTGTCAACAAAAGAGACGCGAGGATAAAGAGCATAAAGGCATCGTTGTAATACATCTGAAGTCTCAACATTAAAAAACTGCGCATAAAAGTGAACTGTCCATATCGATACGGGGCGATTGGGATCATTCTCAAAGGCAGATGGAGGCTCATACAAGCGATCTTTTATCAATGTCAGAGTCTCGCCAGCGTCTAATTATTTAGAAATACATACTCTGTCCTGCCGGTATCTTTCCATGAATGTTGTCTCCGGTGTGGAAGTCATGGAATTCAAGATCAGTTTCGCCAAGGTCGACCTGGCCACAACGTCAGTTATGAATTCAATGGCATGTTTGAAGCAGTTTGCGCAATATCTTCATGTATTTTTGGCAGGAAAAGCTAACGTACTCCTTCAGCGTCAACATCGATTAAGGTGTCATAATCGCGTCTCGACGGCGAGTTGGACGCTGCAGTTGATGCCGCCATGGCCAAGATAAACAATAAAAATCACTAGGATAAAGTGGCGCACACCACCAATCAATGAAAATATAGTGTAAATGTGGTCCTTAATTGAAAATTATTCCAATTATCTTATGATGGCGTAACTTGACCCGAATGGTAAATAGATACTCCGATCGGTTGCGTCGCGGAGGTTGTAGATGCTGCCATGCCGCGCTTGCTGGCATGGGACCCTTAAGGGTTTTGAACTCTGCTGCCTTTGTATTAGACAGCACCAGACCCAACGTTTTGACAACGTACGGAGCGGATGCTACCTTGCATGCCAGTCATGTGACCGTGGATGGCAAGGAGACAAGTCTCAGCGGTCACTACAAGGGCTAAGGGTTGCCCCTCAAAAGGGTCACGGAAGCTTCCGGGATTGCCCCGCGTAGGAACGACAACGCATTAACATTTCCAAACAGCAAATACGTCAACTCATAATCAAATTGCGCCCGTAGTCAGTCAAAAAAGAATAACTTGACTCTGAACAGCGCTAATATGTCTGCGTAAATTATTAAGTTAACAGGGGTTGAATCAAATGGCCACGCATTCTAGATATTAGCCGATCGAGACACATAGATAAGACACACAAAATATGTTATTATTTCACACACCATACTATATAATACCCTTGGGTTTACGTAGCTAGACTAAGTGCAAGTTCACCTTGTTAAGGCAGTATACGCGTAATGAAATTAGCATCATATTATAACACAAAACATTAAAGATTCACGCTGCTAATTTCGATTGGCTCGCGAGTGACCAGATATTTCGCTATTGCACTTTCAGTAATCTTTCCTTTATAGGTTAGCTCTAGAAATACAAAGCTAAGCTATTTTAGGCAGTGTAAGTGGAACGCGTGTTGGGAGTTTCTGTGATCCGCGACACTACACTCGTCATTCCGCAATACCATGTCTTTGAGTCTTCACATATTTGCTGCATACTCGGCTGTGAATTGGACTCTACAGTATTATCCTCGAACATATACCCCCACGCAATAAGGGTCAAGTTGGCTGTGAGCCGAGGGATCAGGTAATTATCGTATACGAAGCGATGCGTCACATGTCACGAGTTGCTGACAAGTGGAACGGTAGTCTGTTTCTTTCCAACTGCCAGTAATACCAACATGCCGATTGACAATTTTGGAGAAGACGAGGACTATGCATTTTTAATGCCTTCGCGTCTTTACGTCAGCCCGCCTGGATCAGCGAGAAGCTCGTCCGGCAAGGTTACCGCGTGGAGTCAAAACGAACGATCCGTGGAGACAATGAGTACTACCGACGATGAAGATTCCTATAGTGTAATATCAAATATTTCCAATATAGATGAAGAGGAGTTTAACGACAATATTTCCACATTCAGCAGCACTGGAGTCAGATCGGCAGCTTCGTCTTCTTCATCAGAAGCTGAATTTGGAGCCGCACATGGTCATGATGAGAGTATGCCTCACTTTCATGATTCACTAGCTCATCATGACATAGCGCACTTTGCGGATGAACTAAGCGATCCTGATCTTACGAATGCAAATGACAACATCCGATACGGAGACGAAAATGTTGGGCATGTCAGAACTGGCACCGATGAATTTTCTGACGCTAAGCCCTGTCATATACGACACGATGTGAGTGCAGTCGAGGGCGATGCTGCAGAATCTAGCATGTGCACAGTCTCCAGCCCGACTATCTTGGTTAACGATACCGAAGTATCTAGATTGCACACACTGATAGGATATTGCATGTGCTTGGTCAATGACTTTTTGAACTGGATCTCGTTTAGGTACAAATTAATCTCGCCTGCGCTTATCCTTGGGATTCCGAATGTTATCTTCTTCAGTAATACAGACGACAGCGAAGTGTTGGCTAAGGTGCAGCCCAAGCTAATCAATTCCTATAAATGTGCGCCATCCGTTCTCATTTCTCCACTCGCGTCTTCTATGTGGTCTTGGTTGGAAACATTAGGCTATATACCGCGAATTATGAGGTGGGTACCTATCGTACGTCGCTGTGAATATGTGAGCATGGAACAAGGCAATCGCTATGTTGCGATTGATACTTTGTGCGAAGGTCAGAAATCGAAACTGTACGCAGCCCATGGTGAATGCGTTGCCGGATCGCGATTGAATCGGCGTACTTGCCCTGACCTAATTGTGGTGGAGTACGATCCCTCTGGTCCACATGGGATGACAAGTCGGATGTTGGACAACCTGCGACGAGTTACCAGCGTTGTCAATATGCCGGTCCTTATTCTTTCAGATGAAAAACAGCTGGTCCACAATGACTTCGATTTCCTAGCTGAACGGTCCTCTATGGGTCGTCACTTAAATAGACTTAGTCAATTATGCGACTCATCTATCGCAATATCCACCAGTGATTTAATCGATATGGACGATAACGATATCTATAACGCCTTGATATCTGCGTCTCGTTCAGTCTCCCGAGTAGGATCCAATTATAGCGTCGCTAAAAGTGCACCAGTTTGCTCCAATAAGAGCTCCGTTTACGAAAAGACGGTACTTAAAAACTTCGTACCGCTTTGTTTGCTATGCTAATGGGTATAGGTCTGGAACAGGCTCATCCTTGGAGCGGTGATTGCATCTCTCACATTGTGTTTACATATCTTCTGTCCATCGGTGCCATATGGATTGCAACTTCAGCAGACAGATTTCCGATTTCAAGTGATTAACAAGAACAGCATCCTTATAAAGTCCCCGCCGCTGTTGCATCGACAGGCTTCCTTCTGGTCTTCTGCCCTTTATGTCAGTCATGATTTCAATGTCGATACAGTGGCCCGTGCCTATGGGGAAGTCGTTCCAAATGCCGAAATCTTAAAAGTATTTGGCGACGAGGCTCTGATTACCCTCAATCCAAGAGATGCTTGGGGTGATATAAATATTACTCTTTCTTCGATGGCATTCAAAAAGTGGTATATCGTGAATCTAGGCCACCGGGAACACGCTCACGATTATGACGAGGAGCGCGATAGTGTGTTGAAGCTATTCAAAGCTTGGACAGCAACAAAGGGTGAGAGCATTTGGGCTCAATCTATGGAGCTATATGTGGATTATGTGAGGCCAGCTGCGAAAGGTGCTTCAGAGTGTGCTGGAAAAGGGCTTAGACAACTTGGAGAACGAATTTCGGATCGTTATTCCGAGTATTCTACCATTGCTGTGTTGCCTGCTCTGCTGAAGGGGTACAATGCGTCACTGACATTAATTACTGAAAATGGGAATCAGGGCGCATTATTGGTCAGAACGAAGTACGACACAGCTAAGGAGTTCTCAAGTCAATGCTTTGTTGAATTGTCGCAGTGGTGGAGTGACCACGCCACCCGGTCTAGTGTAAGACCCACGTCCCTTTGGGCCGTCTTGTACACTTCCTGGAAGAAGGCAAAAGATTCTATGGAACCGACGGCTGTTAGCGTTTCCGGAAATTTGAAGAGGCTAAACTCTAAGGTGTGCGAGAAATACGTTATGTATAAAAATGCTGATTTCAAGTCGTCAATGGCAAGCGCGGTTAGTGCTCACCGAAAGTTGTCCCAGGTAATTGCGAAGGCAAATAACAAATTTGTCGAAGGTTTCAAGTCGGCGGAATATGACGTGAGGAATAAGTATTACCAGAACACCGCGACTGCTAGCAAAAACGCAAAGAAAGTATTTGATAAATATATGAAGAACATGAGAAAGTCAATGCAAGTCTGATGATGACGTGAGCACTTTATGTGCAATTGAGAGTCTTTGGTGGGGTCGGTTATGGTTACAAGGTCGGCGCAGGATTGTTATATTTGGTCTCTAATGACAATTGCTGTTATTTTGTGTTGCGGGATTTGCGTTCGTTTGTAACCGCTTTTGACGGTCTGTTAGGTAGTTTTGAAGTTTCATCTGTCGACAATAGTCCTTTGCGTTGAGTCGACTATGTATCGTCGCGGTAAACTTGAATGTAAACACTGTCTGTTGCATGCAAATGCAAGGGATTATACAGTGTTAAACATATAGTAACCAAACGGCCATAAGCGAGTCGTAATGTCGCCATTCTTCAAATGAATTACTATAAAACGAGCATACTGTAAGGATCCCTCTCCTACAGTTGCTGCCAGGCTAGACCGATGGAACCACTCTGTTCGTATCTGTTCATGTCGCGCGAATTGCCCGTGAACAGTTTGAATATACTGTAAGTTCTGTGAATGCGTGGAGGCCAAGAGTAAACCTAAATCTTCACCTCAGCGCGTGCTCGTCGAAATTTTTCCTAACAATCCCTGTCCTCGTCTCGATCTCATCCTTCTCGGTCCCGGCAATACAATATATATATATATATAGACGTATACAATAATTGGACATTAAGGCGTTCTTTATATTGCTACCTTGGAACCATCTACAACGATGTCTGCACAAGAAACTAAGACCGACGAAGCTGTGAACGCGGTCGAGCAAAAGCCAACCGAAGAGGCAAAGCCCACGGCCCCCACATCAAACGTCTTCAGCATGTTCGGCGGCTCACCTGCCAGCTCATCATTCTCTATCTCGACCGCCACTGCTGCTGCGTCGTCATCCAAGGACAAGGAAGAAGGGGATGTAAGTGCGTTGTTCAATAGGTCGATAAATTGATTCATTTTTTGACTAACATTTTTAACAGGGAGATGCTGATGAGGCTCCAGCTTCGCCCGATGTTCATTTTGAGCCTTTAGTTAAACTCGAGAAAGTTAACGTGAAGACCAATGAAGAAGAAGAAGAGGTCACTTTCAAAATGTGAGGACCGTTTAAGACTCACCAACGCTGATCTGGCCTAACCACGTTGTAGTCGTGCTAAACTTTTCCGATTCGACAAGACTAGTGAACCTGGCGAGTGGAAGGAGCGAGGAACCGGTGATGTCCGATTTTTGAAGCATAAAGAGTCTGGTAGAATTCGATTGGTAATGCGGAGAGACAAGACCTTGAAAACTTGTGCAAATCACTACAGTACGTAACATATGTTTACCAATCTTTATTCCTGCATGAAGATATTTCTAACGTCAACAGTCATGCCAGAATTAAAACTCTCTCCTAATGTCGGCAGCGATCGAAGCTGGGTCTACACGGTCTCTGTTGACATCAGTGAGGGTGAGCCAGAGGCTTTGACTCTGGCCATTCGCTTTGCCAATTCTGAGAGTGAGTCGCTGGAATTTCCATTAATTTGAGAATGTTGCTGACGTCGTCATTTAGATGCAAATCTGTTTAAGGACAAATTTATTGAGGCTCAGGACTTGAATGCAGCGGCCTTCAGCAAGAAGTAAGCAGGATAATGCATTGGCAAGCTACAGCCGTAGGAATCGTGTTTGAATTTAACGAGAACTTATGTAATTCGAGTTGGGATGTCGAATTGCGGTGTATAAAATCTCGCCTTGAGTACAACATCGTTTTGCTTTAACTATCAAGATATGACTTAATTTGTATACGGAATGCAATGGATGTATCCCCTTGCGTTGCAACTTTCGTAATAACCAAACGAATGGAGAACTCAAAGTTTATCCCATAGAGCAATTCGCCCTGATATGTCGGTTCGCAAAGAGAATGGAAAGCCACAGGCAGGGGAGGGTGGTTTGCACCATCGCTGTGGCAGCGTTGCGCGCGTTGAAGTTAAAGCTAGTCACGCACCTGCGATTTGTATCGGACCGCAGCCGCGCTTCTTAACCTTTCCGACCACTAATTTCTCGTACAACAGAAAACGCTTTAATTTAATTGATACAATATGACACAAGACGTAAGTAAACTGGTTATTTATCTGATGTTCTCGAATCTCGACAGCCGACGCACCGGCGACATACCGTCACGGCGCGTCAATACGTCAATGATGTGATGCGACACTGCAAGGAAGTGGCTTTAGATATCTCACAAGACCAAGTTGAGTGTCAATCAAAAGTCACAACAAGAGATAATACGATGCGCAACTGGATTTTCTGATCTCGCGACCCTTTTGGTTGCTTGTTCGCATCGGGATCTGGACATCGGGATCTGAATTCCAGTAGTAGGGATCTGACAAGTTTGCTTTTTATAGGTTGTGCGGACGATTAAAGTAACGACAACGAGTGAGGTTTTGACGGACCTTGCTCCTGTTAGCGAAGGATTTCCGATGCGTAAGTGGTCAGTCAAGATCACCCTTGTCGGACCATCAGGGGCAGAACTACCAGCCAGTATTTTCGACAAGGTCACTTACAAGCTACATCCGACCTTCCAAAATCCTAATCGAAGTAAGTTCTGTCTATGAATTGTTTAATTGACTTTGCTGGACCTGTGATACTTATGGTTCCGTCAACAGCTCTCAAGAAACCGCCATTCAAATTAGAGGAGCAAGGATGGGGTGAATTCGATATGACAATCATTCTGCATATAGTGGATAAAGGAGGAGAAAAATCAATCGTTCATGATTTGAATTTCTTGGAGCCTAAATATGACATCGAGCATAAATTGGTAAGTATCTCAATTATGGTACAGAGCGAATCTAACGCTATCCTAGTCATTTCCGACCTCGCGGCCGCTTTTGGCGAAGCTTCTTGCGGAGTCTGGACCTCTGCCAGATTCTGCGGCTGCTGGTAGCCCGCTTGCTACTGATGAACCTAAGAAAGAAAAACGGAAACACGAAGGCACGGACGCGTCTAAGAAGAAAAGTAAGCACGAGAAGGCATCGGTATGTATGGTTATAAGAGAACTGGCTTGACATTTGCCAATGTGAATTAGATTGACGTGGAGCGACTGGCTGAAGGGCTGGAGAAGCTCGGCCAAGACGATATTCTTCAAGTTGTGCAGATGGTTACGGAGAACAGGACGCCAGATATGTACGTCAAGAACGACGTCGAAGGTAAGTGCTATTTTCTTGCCAAGATTGACCTTGATCTAACAATATCCGAATTAGAGGGAGAATTCCATTTGGATCTGTTCACCCTGCCCGACAATTTACTAAAGATGCTATGGGAATTTGTAAAAAAGAGAGCCGACATATAACAAGTGGGCCCTACATGGAGTGGACAAGATTGACTTCTAAACTAGGATGAATTTATTTTATAGTTTGTTGGTGCTTCCCAACCTCCTTAGGATTTAGATACTAGCGATATAAGGTGGTATTGGTGACCAAATGGGTCAATGTTAACACGACTGTGGACTTGGTGACAGTCATGAGCGTGAGCTAAAGAAGTCGCTGTTTCCGCATAGCGTAGGCACATGTATAATTATGGAAGATTTATTGGTTTGCTTATGGTTTTTGACGAGTGTCGTTTTGTTCTTGTATACAGCTTGTACTATATAATTGGAGCATCTACCGAATTAAACATTACGTGACTCAATGTTTCGTCCCGAGCTGCTTCAATGGTATACCAGCAATTATGTTGGCAATAACTTCCATTCTCTGCTCTGTTCCAACCTAAACCGAAATCGCGCCTGGGTTGGTGCTGTTATAGCTTTGCTAACGTAAATGCCGTCACAATCGGATGTTCAGGTAGTTTAATGCCACGATTGAGAATATCTTGTAATCACAGTGCGCCATATCTAAACATCGATTAGAAACTCCCTATGGCAAGAGCACGACTGTTTTGCAGAATTCTCGGATATTTGCTGTTATTGAGCAATGCTTACTGTTTTAACACGCTTTCTAGATTTGCAACTTCCAATCGTGAAGTAGCGGGTAACTCGTCGACAACTCGTGCGATATTCGCGACAATCCGATCCCCGTGGTCCGTATATGCCAATATGGCAGGAATTCCAACTTTATCCATTTCCGTCTCCGAGTAATGCATTTGAATGAAGTTAATAGTGATGTACTGTTGAGCAATCTGGGAGAGCAACGCGGAAATCATCTTGCTTTCCTGAGACTGCCGAAGGCAGAATTAGCAGACGTAACAGCCAGCCAGCCGAAGGTTCAGACTAACCTCATCATATAGAAGTACGATCACTACTTGATTGCGATCTCCAGACTCAAGAGCCTCCAAATACCCGTCAGAATCAGCATCTTTCAGGCTTCCAAATGCATGGAATTGGGCGCGCGACGACTGTACGGTCGCATTGGCCCGTAACTCTCGCAGTCGATCCTCCCTCCATTTTAACAGAACCGACAGATCCTCCCGTTTTCGCTCTCCGTTCATGTCCAAACCTATCAGTTCCTCCACTTCAGAGTCGAAATCGCTATCTTCCTCTCCGACTTCTGCCTCGTGACGTTCAATTCGAACCAGGTTCATTGTGTTGGCATATTCCTCCAGCGTCTCCAGCGACGAGACAGCTTCAAATCCTGCTTCCGCTAATGTCAAACTTGTGTTCTTCTCAGCTTCATCTTCCAATACAGTTGTAGTAGTTGATGCATTAGCTACCACCTGAGCGGTTCTCTCCCGCCAAACTCGAAGTCTGTCTTTGCTGGCCTGTGCCGCAGCTAGGCGCGCATCTGATATCACGCCTTTTGGACCAGTGTTCTCCGTCATCGTTTTCACTTACTATGTCCAAGACTTTACGGTTAGTAATTTACCGTAAGATATAAATCAATGACGTATTATTGAATCAAATGAAACAGCTGAGATCTTCGGTATGGACGTCCAAATATGCTTCTCACAATAGGTCGTGCGGCTCAACTTGTGTTGAGCCCTAACCCAACACCTTGGGATTTATCCCAAATTTTTACGACTGAAATTTTCTGTTGATTGATAAAAATAAAACCGCAACGTTGAGCGCAAACTTGATTTGACTCTGTATCAGCCAGTATTACCATACCAGTACACTTGGCCATTTTACAAGTAGATCATATAGCTAAAGAGGTGAGTGTTGATAATTGTGCTTTCACCTCTGTGTCTAAATGATTTAAGTGATCCGAGTCATCTAGGTTGTTAACCTATACTCAAACGTTGATTATGGTCAGCAAATTAAGGACCGCACTTAGTCGCCACCGTGGTGTTGATCATGAGGCTATTAGACTGAAGACACACCAAAAGCGGTTGAAGAAAGAAAAGGTCCAGAAGAGCACGAAGAAACCTAGATTGGACGTCCAAGAATCTCAGATGACTACCAAGTCTGTTACCAAGAAGAGCAACAAGAAGCCAAAGAAGGTTCCTGCTAAAGTCATGGTGGAAAGCGAGACCGAGGATGAAAGCTCTGGGCAAGACGCGGGCTTTGAGGATGTTGATACTGAGGAAGAGGAGGAGGGCTACGAGGAGGTCGATGACCCGACAGTATATCCTGCGCGGATACTAGATACTTCCAAGCTTGAAGATGATCTGTCAAGTGATTCAGAATCAGATGACGAAGAAGATGTGGTTCGGAAGCCTACTCCGAAGAAGAGCGACATGTTGCCGCTCATAGAAAATGCAAAAAGGGAACAGGAAGACGAAGAAGACGTTGCGCTGTCTGACCTCCCCACTGATTCCGGATCAGATGACGAAGACGGCGAGGTCGTTGATATGATTCCACACCAGAAGCTCACGGTCAACAATGTCAAGGCTTTGAAGCAATCGCTCTCAACTATCGCGTTTCCAACAGCCTCTTTTGCATTCAACGATCATATGTCGGTCACATCGAATGAGCCTACCACTGTCGAAGATGTCAACAATGATCTTACACGCGAGCTAGCGTTCTATAATCAGGCATTGGCAGCGGTCACCAAGGGACGCAGCGCACTGCTCAAAGAAAAGATCTCGTTTTCCCGTCCAGAAGATTACTTTGCTGAGATGGTCAAGAGTGACAGCCATATGGAAAAGTTGGCACGTCGCCATAGCGCTGACAAAGCCTCTGTTGGCAAATCCAGTTCAAAAGGAAAGAATAAAAAGAGGAAATAGGTGTAAAACAAACTGGGTGCGTGGAATATGTCCAAATTACAGGGAATTAGTTCGTGAAGGGTTGGGTGCAAAATCGCTCTATAATTTCTCCTTGGTGACCTTATTTATTGCATGATCATTATAGTACACTACGTGCCGACCTTTATCGTACAATGGAGATGTGAATGACCTAGGTCAATATTAAGTTGTGAACTGTATTAAGCTTTAAATCGGTCATGACACCCTATTGATACACTGCACATTGACTTGCACTATCGAAATACACGTAAAAGATGTAAAGCTGAAAACAACAACAAACCTAGACACCATATAACTCCTAAACATATCAAACATCTCTACCTTGCTAAGCCTAGGGTGAATAGTCATCCCACTGTCCATGATCTTCATTCTCGCGCACCATCAGTTCCCGTTCCTTAACGATAATGCAAGTCCAATTCCAGTACGCCGCGCTATCCCTTTCCCTCGTGCTCGCCTGTTGAAGTGCATCGACGACGTCCTCGCTATCACTGGCTGGTATACGAGGAGTTACAGTCGTTAAATCAGTAGACACCGAATTAATCCTCGGAGTCGAACTTGGAATCACAGACCCATGGACTTCTGTGTTATCAGTCCTCACGTGTGTGAAATCGAGCTTGCACTCCTTTAAATGTTTATCAATGCAGATATACGTCTTTCCGTCATAGAGAGACGAAACAACGGTCTGCGCAATTACGTTTGCACCTTGTTCCGGAGTTCTCGTAAACCACAATTTGCTGACAACGTGATGCATCAGAAACTGGACGTATAATGGTGAATGTCGCTTTAAATCTGTAGACGGTACAAATCCTAATTATAGAGACAATCAATTGCAGCTTATAACAGCGTAGACCCAATAAGCTTACCTGGCGTGCAGATGATCACATCCACGTTTGAACCCTGGAAAAACTTACCCCATTCACTAAGGCATAAAGCTTGGACAGCTTTGGTCGCCGCATATGAGATAGGCTTGGGAATGGGACCGATCGATTTACCCTTCTTGGTCCTGAACATCACACCGCTCAAATCTATCGGAACTCATCAACATAATCCTTCTTATCGCGGCAGCTCCTCAAATACACACCTGCATTTTTGTAAAGACTGCTACCAACAAATACCACTCGGTCTTTGATACGAGGACTCAGGAGGGCAACCAGTAGCCACTGTGACAAGTGGTTCACAGTCATCCCCATCTCACACTTTTCTTCTGTGAATGATGGTGGCCCCCAGCATGATATTCCAGCGCCGAGGACAACGGTGGAGATATCTAAATTCTTACCCAGGACCGCACTGGCAAAGTTGCGAGTTGCTCTAAAAGACGATAGATCGCAACCTATATTTGTAGTTAGCTCGTGCCAATGCGCACCTTGGAAGGTTGTGGGCGAAAGCATACCGATTCCTTCTACCAGAGATCCGCTTTGATCAGCAAGCTGCCTAAATCTCTGTAAAGCATCAACTGCGTGGTCGCTTGACGGATCACGAAGTGCTAATATGAGATGCAACCTTGGCGTTTCCGTCGTTGACGATGATCCAGTAGATGATTTTGATGACAATGACGCTGTCCGATCCTGGCTCTCGACGCTGCGCCTTCTAAACTTCTCAATCTGTTCTGTAGCAAGTTTTCCATGAAAATGACTGCCATATGTACCGTGACTATGAGCAGATTTGACTAATACTTGTTCAACAGCGAGAAAGTTCAGTCCTGATGTCGTACCAGTCCACACTATGACTTTGCGACCTTGCGCATCCATTGCCGCGGTTCGCAGTGAGCGCAGCTTTTTCCAATTGTGGTGCCACCCTGCTCAAGTTTGCTTGAGTGCGCTTCGAGTGCAAACAGAACATAAGTCAATGCGCTTGTCTGACTGCGGAACATCCGGCGTTCCGGCGGCCAGCCGAAAAGCGCGACGTGATGCTCCGTAGATTGACGTCATGGCCGGCCTGTACGCCATCGACACAAGCCCCGCCGCATGGAGGAGATTTGTCTGGCCTGGCGTCTAACTGGCGGCAGGCTGAGGTCACCATGGGTCCTCTGTATCTATATTACACTCAAGGAGGCATATGCACGCCGCCAACCATATGATAGATAATGTTTTTCAATGCTACCATTGACATTACTGTACGAATATGAGGATGCTGTAATAATAACCATACAAACAAAAAACCTAGGAAAAATCCATATAAACCAAACAAGCATGAACAAGATGCAATTCAAGATGCAATTTTAAACGATACCATGTAAGAACACAACGCTTAAAATGACAATAGATAGGAACTCTAGATATTAACAACAGCTTGAATTAACAGGCTCAACTCTCTCCGGGGTGCTGAAAGCTTACGACCGATCTATATCTATCGTACTCTCCCACTGTATGCCTGTCTTTCCCATGAACTTCACGGCATTGACCGTGGGGCTGCCATTCACACTTGTCGTGAATCCTGTGGACTTCGAGTTCGCCATGGTCTCTGCGCCCAAGTTTGCTTTCAGAACGTCGCCTATTATCCTATTTACATTTGCACGCACACGAGTCTCGTCAGCCGTTGACCCATGCAACCGCAGTTTGATGTTAATTATGAATAATCCGTAATGAACTTGCCACATCCGAGAGTCCTCGACTGATTTGACTTCGGAATCGCCTTGAATCTAGCCTAGGGTTAGCTAGGTCGATGCCGTCTCCCAAGGAGTAATAACATACCTCGTTCAAAATTATCTGTGCGCATCTTCCATTGAAGCCCATCAACAACATGCGTCCCAGAGTGATAGCTGTCATCCAGCCGACGAAGCACATTGCGAATGCGATTACTACCGCCAGCAAATTATCAATCGTACTATACCATGGCTCTGATGTCCAAAGCGGCAAAGACAGTAGCACAATGCAAGAGCTGAGGGTGGCGAGATAAAGTGGGTTATTTAGTCCATACTTTAGTTTCCGAATGTACGAAAATTGGACAGCTGCCTAAGTATTAGCTAACGAGACGAAAGATGAGTCAAAATGCATACCTGTTCCTATTCGCTCATGATTTTTGAAAACTATCGATGATACAATTGTAGCCATTACCGCCAAAACGACCACAATTGGCGTCCCCCGAGCATAGAAGCGCTCCGACTCGTGGTCATGCGGGGAACTTTCAGTAATTACATGCTTCATAAAGTTTTCGCATAAATGTGAGCCTATATCGATCCCCATGAAGAGGAGGCCAACCGTGCTGGCAAACCCAGCCAATATCTCCGCCCTCTGCAGCCCGAAAGGGTGCCTTATACTGCTGTTTTTCCAAATTTCAAAATTAGACAAGACGTCTACTAATACCGACAACGTAGCTGCGAATGCATCGTAAAATATGATATGTGATAGGGCCATCAAAACCGTAGACTCATAGCTAATAAACCACAGCTGAAGTCCAACCAAGAAATGCACTGAACACCATCCTAGTTGGATCTTCTGATCTCGTGACATACTTTGAATTGCGTCCTTGTGCTAGAAGATTGTTAGCTGACACAGTAAATGTGTGAAGTGAAAGGTATATTCGTACCGTGGGCACCGGAAAATGGGCAGGAACGACTGGTGGCGGCCTAGGTGGTGGCTCGAGAAAGAAATTCATAGAGACGGAAGAGTGTTTGTATTTATGACCTCGACGTTGATTCTGGAGCGACTAGTCAGAATGCAAATCTCGCGCGGTCGCAATCCATAACCCCTGAGGATTCAACTTACAGGTTTATTCACTGGAGATCTGGACGCGACAGTAGACTGGAAATTGAATGGCTTGCGAGGGACTTTTACAGGCGATGTCGACCTCGGGGGAGTAACGTTAACTGGCATCGGTTGACCATTCTGCTCCGTCGTTCTATCAGTTGCAGTATTACTGCCATCGTCTAGCGTCACGCCGTCAAAATCAAACGCGTTTAAAGTAATTGCCAGTGCGTCGGCCCCCAGCATCCCATTCCCGGCAGCGTTCACTTTTGGGCGCATGCTGTGCCGTATTGGACTCGGTGCCCTCGATGCCGTTACGGTAGTGCTGTTCTCGTCAATCGCAGTCTGCTCAAGAGACTCGCGAGACGAGCTGTATATATTCGATTTGTACGGGGACGAGGAAATTGCTATAGAAGGTGGCGGTGGAAACGCGAAAGACGATCTGCGGCCCCTGCTCGGCGACGGTGACCGCGATCTGCTATTGGAGTTCGTGATATCTGCGAATCTGTTACCGTTCGCAGGCAGAAGGGGGGGGAGCATAGTTGCTGTTATTGTTGCAGATGTTGATGATATTGACATAGGTGCGATGTTTGGAGCAGGGTGGGTCGTAGACGAGTAGGCGTTGCTGTCGTTGCTGTGGTTCGGCACCAGCGACACCGGATTTGGCAGTAGAAACTCTGGTGAGATGTCATACAGGGAGACACGTTTTTCACGCCTTTTGGATCTTGGCGAAGGTGAGTATGACCCCATTATCGTGACCTCGACCGCTGAGAGACCATGAAGGAGTCCGAAGTCGCAGATGTAGACCGGGTTTCAGACCACTGCTGCAGGGGTACACTAGGCTAATTGACCGTGGAGTCGTACATCCTCCCAACTCCCAACTAACACGTCGCGTGATAGTGCAGGATGCCGCGTTGCATTCAAAAATTACACAGCCAGAGAAGCCAGGTTCACTTCTCTGGGGAAAGGCTGCCGTGGTTTCAACTAATGTCTGGGCGCACTTTTCCGAACGTGGATCGTTGGCAACTTCTCCGTTATTGACAGCCAACGAAGGGGGCCAGGCCGCACCGAGCACCGCTGCGGTTGGGCCCTGCGGTTGGGCCGAAAAAAAAATTGCTAAGGTAAGCACTGACTAAGTGTGCTTGGCGCCGCGACCACTTACTGTTTAATATCATAAGTATCATATATCCTCTGAAGGTTCTTTGCTGTTGGCTATCAAGGGCAACTGCTTAATCGTTTCATTGTGCCAAGTGAGATTATATCAACCCGGCGTAGCGGCTACATCAAACTAAGTTGCCTGGAATAAAGATGCAGACGAAGCGTTGCTTCTCTAATGGAATTATGCACAACATATAATTGGACATATAATTCGCTTCGCTATGATGCATACTGTAGCTCTAGTCCGAATGTTTTCACTCCTTGTCCAGGCCGCACGTCTATCTCCGCTCCCAAGCTGAACAAGAATGCCTTGACGCGGCCCTCCCACAACAGCTTGATGGTGGGGCTACTAGTTGACACTCGAGCCTTCCATACTGCCTCGTCCACAAAAGTTTTCGTGTCCTCTCTGAAATCTTTTTCTATCGCTGAGCGTTCGCTTTGCGCCGTTTCTTCAGATACTAGAGGCTGTTTCAGCAAATCTTCACTGGCTGCAGTAGGATTCGACGGCAAATGCTTCCACAGCTCGCATCCAAGCGTCAAATCGCTTTCGTATGAAAACGCATTAAAATCGAGCCTGCTCGCGAAAGTCGTATTGGTGGTCGACTTGACGGCATAGGTCGCCGACAACTGACCCATTATTGGATTCAAAGTCACCGTCATCGTCATTGGAGTGTTCACATACGCGGAAGATGTTGCATACCGCAAGCCTGTTGAGACGCCGGCCGCCTTATTGAAAACACCATAATATATCTCACCACCGGCGCTCAAGAATGATTGCGAAGATGACTCGCTTAGTTTTGAATCGAAGCCAAAGTTGTAGAGACCTCGTAGACCCAACAAGGCCTCGTCCGTACTGTAAATAAATTCGCTGCACCATTTTCCAGTATTCTTTTGTATCTGAGTCATCATCTACAGCATTTCATTAGCATGCACTGCTGCAAGCCGTCAGCAATAAGCTTACCGTTCCACCATTACGCAGTCTGGAGTCGCTAACTGCAGAGATCACTATTTGATCTGTCGGCGACAACTGTCGAATATACATAGCCTCAAGGATATTATTGGGCAGATACAGTTTACCGTACAGCAACGTATCTAGTGTGCGTTAAAACGACCTTCCCCTACTGATGCCTCGTATGCGTACTCTTGATATCAATTCTTTTTCCTCCGAGCCAAGTTTCTCTGTACTTTGGGTCTTCTGGAGCTTCCGGTAGCCGAACCGGCCTATAGCCGCAGAGGACTTTTGTCAATTCCACGTCATCCGTAGAAAGTCGACTTGACGACAGCAAGTTGCTCGGGGCACAATAGAAGTAGGATATCGCTCCATCAACGATACCACTCAGGTTCTTGACAGAATATGACGACGCCGACGCGGGAGAGGACAGTGCTGACACGTTAAGACTGAATCCAGTCGGCAAGGAGAAATCCAATAACTCTAATTACCGATTAGTCGACTTCACATTATGTCGTCGCAGCTAACAGGTTACCTCTAGAACTAGCCGTCAAATTAGAGTACTGGTTCTCGGCATTCCAATTTGTTGCCACGTAGAAGCTCTCGAGGATATGCTCTAGATACGAATGCATTGCGACGTCCAAACTTTGCGTCCGACCAATAGCGTCAAACCGTACAAGACTAGTACGCTAATGCCCCCGTAAATTCTACGGCATTATAATATGTTGATTCCAATCTGCCTAATTTTGAGCAGACCCTGCTGTAGCTGATTTGTAGTTGTACTTGCCCTATCTACTATGTTGACTCCCCGTCGTTCCCTAAGTAAGGTTCAGGAGTAAGCGTGCACTGCCACCACTGCCACACATACAAGGGTCCCGCGAAAAAATTGATGAAAAACTGAAACTCCCAAAGGCTAAGTGAGAAATAGTCAAAATCAATCTCGCTGCGGTTTGCTCTTAACGGCCTTGATCCATCGGAGCTGATATATTTTATGCTACTATGCCGAAGTCAAAGAGGTCTAAGCTTGGTAAGTCCTGCGGCCGGAAAGTTAGGAATACGTGAAGAAGTCTCAGAAAAGTCGAGGGACTGACGCGTTCTTCATAGTTACATTGACCAAGACCCAGAAGAAGGGCAGGGAGGGCAAAGAACTTCTATTTAATCAGATAAGAGAGGCCCTTGAAGTATATAAATATGTTAGTACTATTTGACTGTTGGAGTAGCGCCATGTAGGAGTCAAGTAACCTTTTGTTAGGTCTGGGTATTTGATATTGCCAACATGCGAAATTCATTTCTTAAGGATGTGCGACGAGACTGGACTGGTAGTCGGTATGGAAGTGGTCTTGTTGTCGAGCTGGCGCAGAATACTAAGAGTAGATAGTTTGCTGTTCGGACGAACAAAGGTTATGGCGAAAGCGCTGGGACTAACGCAAGATGACGAGGTTCGAAACAATTTGAGCAAGCTGTCGAAGGTAAGACTTATGCGTTGGTTATCCACAATTACCATAACCTCGAGGGCTAATAGCGACTGTGAATTAGTACGTCAGGGGAGCCGTAGGTCTGCTTTTGACCAGCGAAGACCCGGAAACTGTCGAGACCTATTTCTCAGATTTCGCTAAATCTGACTTCCCGAGAGCCGGTCAGATCGCCAGCGTTTCATTCACAGTTCCATCTGGAATAATATACTCACGTGCAGGTCAAATTCCAGTTGAGGATGATATACCGTTGCCTCATTCATTGGAGAGTACGTTGCGAGTACAGCTCGGCGTTCCGACAAGCTTAAAGAATGGCAAGATCGTGATCGAGAATGATTTTGAGGTTTGCAAGGAAGGAGACGTTTTGGATGCGAAGCAAACTCGGCTACTAAAGCTCTTTGGTATTGCTTGCGCAGAGTTTAGAGTACGATTGGTTGCATACTGGGCAGATGGCATCGTTCATGAGTTAGATACAACTAACAGTGACGAGGAAATTGCCTATGGATCCGATGGCGTAGAATAAATAACAAAAGTATTGCAATTGGATTGGTTTTACTAGAAGGTTAATATAATACATTTTGTCATTTTTGTACAATCTAAAAGTGAACGGTGACAATCCCAAGCCAAGCGATTCTTTTTGAATATTCGTACTCACGGGCCCAGTCGACTACGGAGTGCCGACCCTGACCTGATATTTTGAGCCACGACCAACCACATTGGCCATAAGAGTAACCCCTTAATCCAGTCCTGAGCTCATTATGCTCACTGGCGCTGGGAGATCATCGTCTCCAACGTGATCGGTCTCCGTTGCGATCGCGATCATGACGATCTCTGTAGCGGTCCCTGTCGCGGTCGTGATCACGAGTTCGGTCGCGTTCGCGATCCCTGTCCCATTCTCTGCCTCCATGTCGGGCGCGGTATCTGTCTTTATCGAATCTCTCTCGCTCGCGATCTCCTTCACGAAACTGATCCCTCTCACGCTCTCTTTCACGCGCCAGGTCTTTGCCGACAGGTCGAAGCAACCCAGCCTTTGTGTAATGTCTACCACCCAAACCACCTCCTAATCTTCGTGGTTTCCAAGACTTGACTGTTCTTCCACGCTCGACGTCAACGAGGACTTTTCGTCCCTTTATCGGTACGCCGTTCATTTCTTTATATGCCGCTCGCATATCCTTCTCTCTCGCAAAGACTACAAAGGCATAGCCGCGTGGTTTGCCGGATTTTTTGTCTCTGACAATTCGTATCTAAGCACCAGTTAGCTCGATAATTGTTCAATGCGAACGAAATTCAACGTATTTACCCGTTCAATTTGTCCATATCTTCCAAACTCATCATCCAGGTCTTGTTCCGTGGCATCGAACGGCAATCGAGATACAAATAATGTCTGGAATGGATCGCCTTTAACCAGTGCATCAGAATTAGGATCCCCTATATCCTCACAATTAGCAATAGTCCTACCGCAAATTTCTGGCGTTTAAAATTCATCGGTGCGAGTAAGATGGGGTCACATACAAGTTTTCGATCCCTCTTTTAACCGATTTTCATGGGCCCCTTTCTTCTCTCGTCGCAGTCGCTCGATTTCCTCGGCCTTGGTCTCAGTGGGCAAGTATGATGATTCAGGAGTATTTAGCAATTCTAGATATTTAGCAACTCCCGATATTCTCGCGGTTTGTCGATTTTCGGGGGCCGAGTCGGTTGGTGGTAAATATCGCAGCGGAGGACGTGGTGCGAATAGAGCTAACAGCGGGGGGGGCAATTTGTCCGTCTGCCAAAATTAACAGTGAGTATCATGCCAAATATGTACGTTGATCCTGCATGTCGGCTTACCATTGTGAATGCTGATTGTCAGCTATGCACTGAAGAGGGTTGAATGAGACGAGTGGAAGGAAGGGTTTGTGTATGGACTGGCGAACTCTATTCGAATTGTTCGCGACTATCAACCGGGCGACCAAATGTCAAATTATGTGATGCTAGTATACATACCCGGTTAATGATCAAGTTGTACAAAAGATTAAGAGCACAAACTCGACAGAATATGCTACATTATACCAAGAGATCAATTCAGGTGCTCAGACTGATACGAAGGATGCCTAATCTCAAGAGACATTGACTTGACTTGTAGCCACGATCACGACATTAAACAATCAAATGCTCACTACGCTTCACCAATTAATTCATCCATATTCTGAACATGGTCATCTTCTATGGATGAGGCTTCGTTGCTGTTGATGGTATCCTCGCCGCCCGTAATTTCATCTCGTTTATAGAGATGGTTCCCTAAAATTTTATTCATCGTGAACATGTGCACCTTGTCTCCAAATACCGGTCGCATTTTATCGTCACATAAAATTTCCCGCTTGTCCTCCGGGTTCTGGAGGTCGTTGTCTTTAATGTACGTCCATATACTCTTCACAGCCTCCGGCCGCGACAACTAACATAAAAAGCGTTAGCTTCCGACCAATCAGGACATTCTAAAACGAAAAGTTTCCTACTTCTGTCACACCCAGAAAATCTGCCAACTGTGGGCTCAATATCATCTTTGCGTTAAACGGGTTGTTTCGATTAACCTCGCGTCTCTTCCTGGTCGGACCATCATCCATATCACTTGATCTCTTCTTCCTTCTGCTGGCAGCACCGCGCTGTATGGACGCCAAACGCCCACCACTCCTCACAGAATTCAATTCCCGATGTAGCTGAGCTGCATACTCTGCATCAGACGTTGGACGTTTCGCACTTGGCGGGGACGATTTCCTGGCACTGCCTGACTTGCCATATTTCTTTTCCGGTTGCTGCGTTTTCTTTGCGGCTGCCTCTAGCTCATCCTGGATATTATGAAAGCACTCAACGATAGCATCATCTACATCTCGCTATAAGTGGATTAGAACGACTTGCCAATATAGCTGCACCATTCAGACTCAGAATAATTACTTTAAAAGGTGCAAGATCGACTTCAAACAATGCCTGCAGCGCATTCCGAATTTTCTTAGCCGATACGCGCTCTAGATCGGCAACTCGTAATATGGCCTATTGCTATCCAGTTAGCCATTTCTGAATTCCGAACCTAACCCCACCATATTTTCGAACTCCGGAGCATGTACATCAATTGTTGGAATATAGGGCGTTGGATCGAATGGCTCTCGCGCGGCCCCGGACATCTTTATTGTTAACTTTCCGGCCGGCTGGCAAGATACACATTGCCTAACCTACGAAGTCTTTGGCGCCCAAAATACACAATAACAATACTGCAAAATATCAAGAAAAGTGTTCACAGGCCCGGAATCTGGTAACACAGTTCAAATTGATTAGCGGCCGAATCACGACGTGGGGCTGGAGCAACAAAACCCCGCCAAAGGCAGTTGGCAATACGGTGGCTGTGCAACGCGTAGTTTTGATTCGATCCTCACGTCGAGTTAGCCATAGCAGCTCAATTTTCAGACCTTTCCATATGGCAGCAATTATCGATCACAGCATTATTACTCCATTGAGCGATTTGTGGTTAAAACATTCTAAGCTTAGATTAAACTCGTAAACTTGAGAATGAAGCCAGTGCCTAACCAGAATGGGTGCACGAGGGCATACACATTTGGATGGACCAAAGCTCCTTGCGCTATGCGAATGGCCATCGCCTTCCAAAACATTGGGACTTTATATAGTCAATATAAATTAAATATTGCTCTTATGCGCATGGAAGACTGGAATAACGGACACATCGCGCCATATGCTGTCGCCGGTCATTCCGCACTAGTCGTTGAGAAGAGAGGAAGTGAAAACGGATGGAGCGGCTGCGAGTGCATTGGTTGGCTTTATCTTTATGAGCAATCGCTAATTTTAGGGGCTTCGCTAGAATATCTGGCTTTCCATTTTTCGGAATCTGGAGTTGAGTTCTGACACAAGTGAGCTGGCCCCAGACAATTGCGTGCTTAGGCATCGCTTGCTGCTGATCTTCGCAAGCGCATGGAAAATCGGGATTTGACGAGTTCAGAGGAAACTGCGTTCCTGTCAATTTTAACCGAGAAATTCATGCGCCCAAATATATTGGACCCAAAAACTAAGGGTATCCAAGTCCAAGCCTCTATGAGATCAGCTCAAGTAGATTGGTGTATTATCTCAGAATGGATCAGACCGTACTCCAGTGTAGAACAAGGTCGCCCCGACGATCTCTTCCCAGCTTGGTAGGAACCATTCCACATAGAGAGCACATAGCCAGACGCGGGAAGCATTGGCACCCGACAACCCGGCGAGGTATCGATCTTACCGAATATAAGTATCCTTTTCTCGGAAACGTTGGGCTACGAGACTGGACTGCCCCGCTGGGCATCAAAAGTGCTCATGACAACCAATGTCACTATCCGGGAGTGTTTTCATCTGTCTGAACTACATATTCGTGTGAGCATGCCCACATTGCTGCCTCAACAGGGCTGTACATCCTGCGGTCCCGCGAGGTCGAAACGGATGGTCATCCATTGCCGTAAACTTAATCTGCACTCGGCGACTATCATTCCCAAACTAGTAGTGCACCGATGGAAGTTGCAAACCTGTCAAAGAGATTCACTGAAAATAGATAGCAAGATCCGCTGAGTACATCTCCACATGTGGCAGGTGGAAGCGGAAGACCATCTTCTGCCCACCCCTCGGCCATACAGTTCGTTGCGGAGAACCAGTGACGGAGGGTGCGCATCAGAATCAAGAAGGGTGCGCATTAGAATCAGAATGTGGGAAAGCGCAGCCATCTTTAATGTTAGTCTTCAGCCAATCTGGACTAGTTCTGTCCACCTGCAATAAAGGTGGTTCTAGAAATATGTCCTGATATTTTCAATACCGAATCTCCTTTTCACTCGCGTCAGTGGTAGACCTCTTGAACAACTGTTTATTCGTAAACTATCCGCGACATAAGTTCGGCGTCTCTGGTGGATACCAAACCCTTGCTTCTACTTACTCAGGGTATCGCACGATGAGTAAACCCTATGCCCCAATCAGAAGTAGTCGCGAAGAGTGGCCTGACAGAAAAACTTGTTGGCGATGATAATCGCCTAATAGCGGCACGTGCCGGTCCAACCTGCAAATTAAAGCCGACAGACATCCACGAAATAGAACGTTAGCTTAGGGGTTAACTTAAATGATTATCTCGCGATGTTTTTCCGGGCAATGCGGCCGAGAAGGTACTCCTGTGTCCCAGTTAACTTATGTCAATTTAATTTTTTTGCAAATTGGATTGATCTTCATTTGACTAGATTGGCGCAAATCGAATTGTTCACGCAACAGTTGCTCTAATAATATAAAATCGGTTCAGCGCGTTAACTCTAATCGACGTCCCAGTGGTTTGCATGCCAAAACCAAAAATTACTTTAGCTTAGTTTGCCGCTTAGCGCGGGGCAGCACGTTGCATCACATACGGTGGTGCGGCATTCCGCATTGCCGGATCCAACCATCCGCCCAATCGAAATCAACTTCACTTCGTCGATGCGAAGCAAGAAATCATGTAAGCTTTTTCTAGTGTTTTGTATTTGCGCAGTATTAACTGCAGAACGATCTGAGGCCTCGCAACGGACGCCCTGCCAAGAGCCGGTAAGGAACGGGAGTGAAGATCTCGCAGCATGTTTGGTGCATCGCTTGTGGAGCCTGACTTTCACGAGTTTTGCGACAGCGCCACATGACCATGTAGACTGGAAGGTTAACTCTGGTCGTCGACCGTAATAGCAATAAGTTACGAGCCAACCTATATTTAACTAGCTGCAACCGTCGAATCTAGTTGACTAATCCAGTTAGCCTTGATTGCGCGGCACTGACAGCTGCATATGACAGTGGTGCATATTCTGACCTCACGTGTGCCCAACATATTCTCCGCTGCCCAACAGGGCCAAGCGAGTGCAACGCAGAGCTTGAGTCTCCTCCTAGCGTGATGGCCAGATAATAATGACGAGACCGGTGGTGCCTCCGACGCAGTAATCGCTGCTATCTCCGCGCAGACTGGTATGAGACATTGGGGCGACTCTGCTTGTTGCGTCTCGCTCAGAACCGTTCGAGCCGGAGACCAGCTGACTGCAGACCAAGGCAAGAATTAAACCACCCCATCTATGGTGCGGACAAAATCCACTGCCATATCATAATCCAAGAACTTATCAGTAAAAGGTGTACGTGCGGCTGTGCGTGCCATGAATTATGCGGCTCCGCTTGCGGTCGAGGCGATTACTTACCTCCGAGCTGGTTCTCGCAACCGCTGTCGTTATTCTGGACACACCTCAAGTAGATGTGCATGCACGAGTCAGCCCCGCCTTGATCACTGGCGTGCGGCGCCTGCTGCTGCTGCTGCTGCTGCTGCTGCTTGTTGCCGCAAACTATTCGGACGGTCTAATATTCTGCCTGCCCGCCGTGCATGTGTAAGCTCGCCGGTCGTTCTGCGGCAGCTGCTTCATCTGCGCAAGCTGGTGTGAGATGGATGACTACTCTCTGCCGAGGAGATCACTCGACTCCATCTCTCCGTTGTCTTCTCAAGCGTTACTAAACGACTACTTTCGTCTGACCGCGTCGCCAGTTATGCCGTACTCGAGGCCTCAATTTGCGGAGTCCCTCCGTCGGATGTGGAATGTGCTTGTGTCATTCAAGACTCGTCGTCATATCAAGAAGTGGTTGCGATGGTCTTTACTTGGCGTCTTGGTCCTTATAACTGTGTTCTTGCTTGGTGTCCGCCTGCAGGTCGTGAGTATAGATCCTTCAGTCCTGCCACTTTTTGGCTCCAGTGATCTCGCTGGCACTTCCTCGACGACCATTCAGAAGTTGACAGCGAGCGAACGGAAAACGACTGCGGCAGTAATTCCTCCTGAAAACAATGCCGAGAAGATGCGCATAACCGCAGAGCGTGCTAAATTCCAGGCACAATTCGACATGACTAAAAAGCTTGCTGCTCATCCTTCGCCGCTCGATTTGCTCCGATATTGCTCGAACCCGCGACACAAGCTGTCAAGCGCGAATTACCTGGTCTCAGCCGTGGCCGACGAAGGCACGATAACTCGAATGGACTTTGGCTGGCATCCCGCCAGGGCGCCTCGCTACAATCCGAATATACTGCCCTTCCCCAAGGATTACAAACACCCGTATATTGGCTTCGCGCGACAGTCGCCCAAGGGCGTTCTTTATCATCACGAGATCGTGTGGTGCGAGATGGATTGGGGCGAAACGCCAGCAATTGGTCGGAAGGTACTCGTTTGCGCACAGCCTGCCCAGAGATTGACGTTGCCTGAGTGGGTTAGCAAGCCCGGGTCGTGCAAGTCGCTTCCGTACTTGGCGTTGAAGGCTGGTCATTCGGATCCGCGAGTGCTGTTTTCTCCGCGCGGCGAGCCGTTGATGGTCGTAGGAAATAATGGAAAGTCGAATTGCATGGGCCAGTTTGTGATCGACTTGCGAGTTGTCGTTCCAGGTTTGAACTGGAAGATGGGACTTCGTCATGTCCCTATTCGGTATGCCCGTCCAGATTCCCTGTTAGTCGCACTCGCTAATGAGTTCCAGATATAAGACGCTCACCGAACTCCCTCGGCCTGAATATAACGAGGTTGAAAAGAACTGGTTCTTGATGTGGGACGAAGCCGACGTCGGATACGTCCAGCACGAGACCGAGCGTCGTTCGGTGTCTTTGCTCAACGCGCCGCAGAACAAACAAGTCAATATCGCTACACCGGGCATCCAAAAGTGCCTGTCGGTGCTAAAAAGGCCGATCAAGGACCGCAAGTCGCAAGCGAATGATATTCACCAAGCTACGAACTCGCTGCGGGTAACATTGTGCGACTTTCCTTGTATCCCAACCATCCATAACACCGTTATTATCGAGCTGATGCATATGAAGTACAAGAATGTGTATGAGCTTTTTTATAGGCGGTACGTGATCATCATGAACGCAACTGCGCCGTTTAATGTCATTGGGCGGACTGGCAATCTCATGTATGCAGGCACGGACGAGCGGACGATGTTGTACTCTGTTAGTATGACGTGGGACCACGAGCACTACAGTGGTCATGAGGAATGGGATGAGGACGTGCACGGAGGTCATCAGTACTTACAGGAATTGGAGGCAGAAAAAGAACGAGAGGCAGCTCTGCGGAAGTCGCCAGACGAGGACACGAACACAGTGTCGGCGAGCAAAGAAGAGCAAAAGGAGACCAGGGAAGGGTTGATTTCACAAAATTATAAGAATGGAGCGAAGAAGATGAAGAGATATCTCACAGAATCTATGGACTCGGGCCGAAAGCTGTTCAAACGAGCAAAACCGGCTGATGACAAGGACGGCGCTGGAGCTCCGTCTGCCACCTTACTCTCCGCTACGAGTAGTATGACGACAACGGTGCTGACGACTTCAGCGTCCTCGGTACCGCCTGCGTCTTCTCTTCGGAGCGAGTTATCAAGTACTCAGCACCCACAGCGTATTGACAGCAAGGCTTCTACTTCTCAGCCCGGAAAGACGGATCATCAGCCCCAGAATCCACTGGTTAATAAGTATTACCATGGCTGGTTAGATGACACGATAATGATCAACATAGGCATCAACGACAACGACGCTGGGGTGTTGCATGTTCGGGCACGCGATTTACTGGAATGCATACATACGTGCGAGTAGTTAATTGATATTATGTCGCCAATGAAGCCAGTAACGCTTTAAATTTTTACAGGATGCGAACGAAGGGCGTTGTTTTTGCATACTTCTAGAGTTTTTCATGGCGTTTGGGACTTTATGATCTACGTTAGTTACATGTACGAACAAATGTATATTGAACTGAATGAACCTCATTCCAGGCCAGAAAGAGCACTTGGATGTTAGTGGGGTTCAGCAATTACATTCCGCGAATGGCTGCTACAGTTTACAAGCATTCCTGCCAAGGTGGCGAAATGTGTTTTTTTCAATTGTTCCTGCCGCTGCATGCATAAAATTTAATGTAAGTCAACGGTTAGATCTGCGGCTCATGGTTGCATCAGAGGCGCGCTTCTCGTCGTGGGCACATCCACTGGTGGAGATTTACCACTTTTATTCACCAACCAACAGCCTGGGCTGGGAAGTAAGTAGGCTTTAGTAGTTCTCTCTAGAAACTGTATAAGCACCTCAGGTTCGGCAGCGCGAGCCGCACGGCTTGAGCTTATGGGAGTGAGTGCTCGAGGACGCCAAGTGGGCTGCACTGCGGCTGCAGCGGTTTAATTTTGTCGCCTCTCGCTTCGGCCTTGAGTTGTCCCAATCTCGGGTTAGCTGCCTCTCTTTGCGGTACCTCTCTATCTCTCCCGGTCTGTCAGTCGGTCGGCACACTAGGATCTTGTCCTGTTGCTGAGTGCTTCTGCTTCCAAGAATGGACGATCACTCACAACTGAACTCGCCATCCTCGGTTTCTCCGCTGACTTTGTCGTCAGGATTTTCGAACAGCTACTTCCGACAAGGCATGATGAATCCCGGGTCTCAGCAACCATCTCAAGCTAGCGAACGTCGGTGGTATGGCTGGTTTACATGGCTCAAGACCCGACGACTCAAGCGAACCATGCGCTCGGTGTTACTATTCTGCATTGTCTTCGCCTTGATTTTTGCTATCGGCCAGTACTGGCGCAGTTTCGACATCGACTCTTCGATAGCGACATTTTCTGCAGGCCTGACTGACCACTCGACCAGTGCAACTCCAACTACAACCAATACGGACAAGCCTCAAGCCCAACCTGACGGGGACGACGGCAGCAGCAGCAGGACAGAATCAGATCGGATTGCAGACCTCAGGAACGTAGAGCGCCCGAAATTTCAAGCAGAGCTCGAAATGACGCGCAAGCTCGCTGCACACCCAACACCACTCAGCTTGCTCCGGTATTGTTCGAACTCGCGATACAAACAGTCTAATGCGAATTTCCTAGTCTCGGCCGTGACGGACGAGGGCACTGTAGCACGCATGGATTTTGGTCGATCTCCGCAAGCTCCACGATATAACCCCAATATCTTACCGTTTCCGAAAGACTACAAGCATCCGTATATCGGTTTCGCACGTCAGTCCCCCAGGAAGATGCTGTTTCACCATGAAATTGTCTGGTGCGAAATGGATTGGGCCGAAACGCCGGTTATCGGCCGCAAGATACTCGCGTGCGTAGGGAAGCCTAAAAAACTGAATTTGGACGAATGGATTACGAAAGCAGGTTTGTGCAAAACACACAAGTATTTGGGCCTCAAGCAGGGCCATACGGATCCCCGGATCCTGTTCTCACCGCTTGGTGAGCCTTTGATGGTTGTCGGGACAAACGGATTGTCCAATTGCATGAACCAGTTTGTTATTGACCTGCGCTTCGTAATTCCGGGATTGAGTACAAAGATGAAACTTTACGACGTTCCTATTAGGTATTGTCCCATTATTAGCTCTCGCTTATTGTCATGGATCGCTAACGGATCGTGTAGATTCAAGAAGCTTACAGAACTTCCTCGCCCCGAATACAACGAGATAGAGAAGAACTGGTTCCTAATGTGGGACGAATCCGGCGTCGAGTACGTCCAACACGAGACCGAGGAGCGATCAATTTCCGCTGTCGCCTTGCCACACGACAAACAGATCAACATTGCGACTCCAGGCGACCAGAAATGTGTGACCTCACTCAAGCGAAGATTGGGCCGTAGCGGACAAGCGAACAACATTCATCAAGCCACGAATTCGCTGCGGGTAACGCTGTGCGACTTTCCTTGCATCCCGACAATCCACAATACTGTTATTATCGAGCTGATGCACATGAAGTATATGAATAAATTAGAGTTATTTTATAGACGGTATGCGATCATCATGAATGCTACTGCACCGTTTGATATCATTGGACGGACGGGCAATTTGATGTACGCAGGAACGGACGAGAACGTCATGCTCTATACCGTCAGCATGGCGTGGGATCACGAGAATTATCGGCAGCATGAGGACTGGAATGAGACGGTGCACGGCGGTCATTGGTTTTTCGATGAAGTTGAGGAAAGGGAGAGAAAGGCAGCAGAGCAAATGTCAAAGACACTTGATGTAGAGAATGCAAATAATGAGGAGCAGGGACAGACAACGATGGAGGAGAAAAGGCAAAGGCTGCGAAAGCGCGCGACCCCAGCAGACGATATGGACGACGAAATCGACGACCTAAATACAAGTGCCATTTCGACATCAGTCGCAGCGACTCTCAGTACTTCCACTGTGACTGTGACAACACTATCCGCATCGTCATCAGGCACGTCATTGACGACATCGGCCTCTAGTACCACTTCTAGCGCAGCAAGTCATTCTGGCACGTCGCCAGCGACTGAACGCAACGTGGCCGACGACTTGAAGACGACAAATAGTCCACCCAAATCGGCCGTGACAAGGCACCCCACAACAGGGCAGTCTTACCCGCAGAATCCTCTGGTGAATAAGTACTACCACGGCTGGTTGGACGACATGATTATGATCAACGTAGGCATCAACGACGCGGACTCTGGAGTCTTGCACGTGCGGGCGCGTGATATGTTAGAATGCGTACACATATGTAAGGACTGATGTGGAGTACAGCCAATAATTTTGAATTGGTCTGTGCTTTTGTTGAGTTGATTGGCATGTGGCGTTTTGGGAAGTTAGATGAATTTACGCATGAACGAATTATGGTTGTGACACTATCGCTAATTTCATGCCAAACATTGTAGCATGACAGCCCAATGAATCTCAATACCTACCAAGAAACCCAGATTTCAACGCATCTCGCTGTAGCAGTGAACCAAAATTGTCCAAATCGTTTCTCATATTGCAAAAAAACAAAGCAAAAGCCTCCTCTGTCGGCATCGATCCCGCATCAGCTTTCCATCACATGACAACGGTCCCTTCGCTCAATTCATTCCCATTCTTCCCTGATAATGTGTATACTGATTTTTTGAGCGCATTTGCGGCGAACCCGGACTGTACAGAAGCACATACCGCATCTCGGCTGCTAGCCCGGTGGTAAGGTTCGACTGGAAGATATCGCGCTGTATATTTAAACGTGGGACGGGTGGCGTTTCGAGGTCCCTGGGCAGTCCGAGAGCCGTCCAGTCTGCGGAACTGCCGCGTCGCGCCGGGATACTTCGTCAACTGGTGAGTGGGAATGATTGTGTACTCCGCATCAAACATTTCCAAGAATTCACAGAAATTCTTCGCACTTCTGACGAATACTAACTTAAGACAACGAAATGGGAGCCGTATGGCAAAGAACATGACAGCAACAATAGGATTAGCGACCCGTTGATCGAACGAAGACTCTGCCTTGGAGCAGTGAACTGGCAGACAGGAATCGCCTGTTGCTGAGATGTTTGACCTCACGGGGTTCCATAGCATTGTCAGAATATCATGTATCAGAGATTTTGTTGCCTCGTAGACACCAACAGCAAGCAACGATGCATGTCCCCGGTTATGCCTTCCGTATGGTACCCCGGACTTAAACCCAGTCGAGCCAGACAATGTAAACCGTGACACTAACTGAATATCTCTGGACATTTTATAGTATAACGAAGACTTATCTACTGCTCTTTTTGCAGAAAATGTGCCACCAAGGCGTTGCGATGCATTTTGCACTGGTGAAGTGGTATGAGACGAGGATGAATCACTTGACAGTGGCAGGGACAGCTCAATATCAGAACAGTACGCGCAGACATATATTGCCCAGACAAATGTAGCTCCGCCAAAAATGCAGAACAGCCTTTCTAGAGTGATCTCCATAGCTTCAACAAAGCTCACTGTTAACTATTGAACAGATTGACGAGTGTGAAGCAAGGATAAGACCGAATTTCCAATCCAACTGGTGAGGTTGGGTGATTATTCATGAAGGTCCGGTTCAGTTCGACCGACCATTCAGGGGTACTCCGTAAGAGCCATGAATTATGGCCAATTAATGCCTAGCTGCAGTACATTTCTTGCTGACATGCAAAACTCTATTGTAGTCTTGCACATGACCTGGCGGACGTCAAGCATGGCAGCAAAACTACAACTCGACCGATCTATTCAAATCTCGCTGTCTCTTGGCTATGCGATTAGTCTAAGGATGACTAACTATTGGTTGCAAGCAGAATTTGAATTACAGTATCACCAGCAGTTGATGTGCAGCTATTCATAATGCCGATTCAATCGCTATTCAACTTTACTCATGCATCTCTAGATGAGGTCCTTGATGACTTGTGTGTCAGGTTTATTATAAACTGTCCTCCAGAAGAACTAGCTTCCGTAGAGGTGAGTTGGGGATAGTGTTCGCATCAGCCAGCCGTGAACTAACAAGTTTTGTGACTAGAGGGTCTGCTTTCAAATCGAAGAAGCGCACTGGTTCTACGAAGATTTCATACGGTCTGAGAATCCTCAGCTGCCATCACTCTCACAAAAGAAGTTCACAGCACGGATATTTGCACATTGCCCGCTACTACGGAAATGGAGCGACGTGCAAGATCAAGCGTTTGCGGACTTCCTGCAATACAAGACCCGAGTACCTGTGCGCGGCGTAATTATTCTGAATAAGAAGATGGATAAATGTATATTAGTGAAAGGGTGGAAAACGTCTGCGAACTGGGGGTTTCCGAAGGGGAAAATTAACCAGGGCGAATCAGACGAGGACTGCGCAGTGCGCGAAGTCATTGAAGAGACCGGCTACGATGTCTCAGCCCTGCTCAAAAAAGAGGATTACATTGAGCTTACAATGAGGGAGCAGCAAGTCAGATTATATGTTGTCGCTGGAGTGCCTATGGATACCGTGTTTCAGCCACAAACTCGGAAAGAGATCAGCGTGCGTAAGCTTTTCGGATGTTGCTCTAGACGTTGCTAACAAGGGTTCCAGAAAATTGAATGGTTCAAGCTAAGCTCGCTGCCAACTTTCAGCAAATCAGACGTTACTGTAGAGAATGGAATCAATCCAAAGAAATTTTACATGGTTGCCCCATTCATAAAACTACTTCGGAGGTGGATAAATGATCACAAAGTCGCGGCACCGACGCAATCGAAGACGGTACTTCAGAAGAACAGTATTCGGCAGCACATTGCGGAACCAGTGACACCACGAGTAGACAGCATCCCTCAAAAGCAGGATCCGGCGCAGTCTATATTATCGCTGCTGCGGAAAACGCAGATATGAAGTGATTGCGTGTATGATACACTTGCATGTAAAACATTGACTTGTAGATGCATTCAAAGTATCCGCGACCATTAATTTACAATAACTAAATCAAGGAAGAATATATACAAAAATCGTAAAGTAGAAGTGGTCTCCAACCAGGCGCGGTTCGCATAACCGTTAGACCTTATATCTATATTGCTCAAGGACGTGAAATGGACTCCATATACCCCTTGGACTTTGGTTTGTCGAATAGACCGGGTGCTTCATTCTCCGCAATTTCTGACCAGACGCGTCTCGTAGAATTTGGAGCTTTTTTGCTATCTCATAAGGCTTCATGTTTCGAACGCAAATGACTTTCTGCCGTCCGTTCACTGTCACAATGTTAAGATAATCCTCATATCCGCAACTGTTAAAATGCAACCATACTATAATCACCAATAATGATAGGATGGCCCTTCTTCACGTCAACCTGCATTTCGATTCCCGGCGTCTCCGCGCTTAGCTTTTCGAGGTTTTCATTCAAATATTTCCTAGACCGCGCTTGTCAGTCATCCATTATCTTCTCTATGTCAATTGTTCTAGACGTATGTCTACAATTCGTACCTCATTCCAACTGAACTACCTCCCCAATTGCAATATCTAAAGGTCAATTTCTTGCACTGTAACAGCTGGCATTAGATTGCATCAAAAAATTTCAGTCCAGCGAAATAACACACATACCGGCAGTACAAAAGCGCCAACACCATTCCGCGCAACTGATATTCCTCTCCTGACAGCTTGAATCGGCATGATTACGGCGAACTCCTTGTTGGGCCGTAAAAGTGCTTATATGAGCCAGACGAGAATCGGAGAAAATTCGTGACCGTAAGCCCGACTTTTGGCAAGGTTAGGGCAGGTTCGAAGGCTGGGTGGGGTGAGCGAGACATTTGGAAACAGGTTTTTATGACATTGAGCGCAAAGTATATTCACTCGATCACACTCCAGATTCGGTGATTTTCTGTATTACGTGTATAAGTATATGTGGTTGCTAAGTGGATGAAGATTGCTTCTATCCCAGCAGACTACAGGGACCTAAATTACGTCGCCTCTATTATTGTTGTGGGTCTATACTACGGTCTGTAGGAGATACTTTACTGTCAAAAGGTTAACCATATTGAACCGTTGTACATTTTCATGAAATATTGTGGTGTCGCTACCGTATCAAGAGCAAGACAAAGAGGATGACTTGGAGATTTTGCCAACCTTTTCAATTTGGTCTAACAACGTCGTAACAACAATCTACAGTAGTAGGCCGGCCCCTCAGCTCCACCTAAATCAATCTATATCAGCACATAGTCAGTTATTCCATATAGTAGCAGTTATTAATAGGGACGATGTACTTTTGCTGTTTAGATTCGAGGGCGGCGTTGATGTGATCGCGGAAATGCCAGTACAGCATGTAGCGAACCTGCCGTGTGCGTTTGCAACACTTGTGGCTAGCGTGAACTTAAGGTTGAAAGTTAGCCTGTACCTTGCATACGTACTAAGGCCCTGCACCATTCAACAAAGTGCCACTTTTTCGACCGCCACTTTTTCGCTCAAATAGGTTTAGCTACCTGCCTAATTGAGCACGATAAAGTGCCAAAAAGTGCGACTTTTTCCACTTCAATCAAGGGCGAAAAAGTGTAACTTTTTCGCTAAAATAGGCATAGCTCGTCATTCAAATAGGTATGGCTTTGTTA
>JAJLTP010000036.1:0-10838 GCA_030568275.1 Lipomyces orientalis
CAACCCCAATTTTATCAACTTCTCATAGCCTTATCTTATCGCGAACAAGTACACTGAATACACTAAATCCACGTACACTGGACGTCTAAATGTATGTAGTGGATTAGTCAGAAACGCTCTGGTGTAGATGATTTAGTTTAGTGTAATACACTAAGTGTATCAACTCGTGTAAGTCGTGTAGTTGCTTGGAGCCCTGATCATGCCGAATCCAGCCAAAAGGAAATGAACGAGACAAAGCCCGTAGGAAATGCCACGGGGGCTACAGTCAAGAGAAAGGCGGTCGACGAGTCATTTGATGATAACACGGTCACCGGTAGTCATTCGGTCAGCGACCAGGCAGAAGAGCACAGCAAACGAGTTAAATTGGACAACGAGGCGGAAGCCCCTGTGTTGGCTGAGAAAGCAAAAATGATGACAGACACAGAGTCGGAGGTTCTTTCGAATTACAACAAGGCATTCACGCTTCTGAAAGAAAATACGCCAGAGCAGCGATTAGATGTTCAACTGCCGTATGAAACGTTTCTGGAACTGGACCAGGCATTCTCTGCACGAAAATCGGCAGAAGGCATCTCCGAGGATCAGAGGTACGTTCGGTTACCACCGTTGCCAGAAAACAACTAACAGTATTCGATATTACAGGTACCCTTCTTTGGGCTACAATAGCCTCACCCAGACAGCTACTGTTGTGACTTGCCCCGGTAACATGCATGAACGTGCAGCGGGCTGGATCGAGCACAAAATCTTTAACTACGTTGAGGACAATCTCTCCACGCGTAGTCCGCATACACTACGAAATATCTCTATGTCTAGATCTACCACTCAAACTTTCGGTCGTGGTGAGTACAGCAGGAGCAGGAAAGAGCCAGACGGAGGATTCATCTATAAAACTAGGTTCCGTGCTAATAAACTGACGATTGCCATTGAAGTTGGGACAAGTGAGACCTATGACAATCTTCTTGACGACAAAGATATGTGGATCAATGGCAAAGGCGTCAATGTGGTCGTATTGGTGTGTTGTGAAGAATCGCCCCCGTTCAGAAATCTTGATACGCGATATACGAATATCGCGGGAGTGGATGCAGAGCTGGAAGCAATGGCACAGGGCCTTGGTGAAACCGTCGAAACGAACATCAACCGAGGCTACTACGGTCCACTTGAGTACAGGGATCACAGGTGGTTTGGTGAACTGAACAAAGCTTTCATTGAAGTCTGGCGACAAGATTCGTACGATACAATTGTGAGTAATACCATGCCATTGATTCTGTAGAGATTAAGTATGCTCACATATAGGCTTGTTTTAGGAGCTGATTCAAGATGGATTCGCACTCGCCCGTGATAATCTCCCTGTCACGCTTAATCTTAGAATCAGCGATTTCTATCCGCATGATGCGTGGCAAGAAGCCAATATCGGGGATGATACTATTCCTTTTGACAGTACTGAATTTCTAGACTCCGTACTTGATAGCATGGAATTAGTTGCGCTGCTTAGGTTCGAGTCTTACCTCCACGAGAAATTGGGGTTACATTAAGTTAAGTGGTTGAAGGTTGCTGCAAAAAATACACTTTCATTAAACATCAACTACAAGTTTCCAGGGTCGCCATATATACTTGAGATAGTCGCCATATATACTTGAGATATTGCCCCCTGGAACCTTCTAGACGTACAACTGGAAACTTCCAGAGATTCCATGAATACAATTGCATCATACTTCCGGAAAATACAAAATCTAATAATCGTAGGCTAGCACGTTCTATACATTTCTACAAAGTTGTCTACAACTGCAAAGGCAGATTCTAATTTCAGAGGACATGAGATTCCTATTCGCGAAATTGAGTGTAACTGAGAGGGCCAGGATTGGAACTGGAAGAGTAAGATTTCTGTTTCATGACATAATCAGTACAGTATTTGCCCGAACAGTAATTCAGCCGGCTGATCCGAAAAGCTGCGTAGATAGTCCTTTTTTTTGGCATTAGACGAATCATGAATATCACAGATCCTCTGTTTTCTAAAATTGAACTCACTCTAGGGATAAAGCTGTGGTTGCGGTTTAGGTTGGATATCGGAGCCCAATAACAGTCCGCACTTAGGGAGTGTTTAGGTAGGCCCTGCAAATCCTTTCCGCTGTTGAATAGTCTCTCGACTGCTATTTCTGACGCAGGAATCGCTAGATAGTCTGGGTTGGTGAAACACTGCGAATATACGAATATTATTCGCATTCGCATTCGCAGCTGACATTTTACTCGCTGCGAATGGCGAATGCAAATGCGAATAGAGAAAAGTGTGTTCGTGTCCACCGCCAGAGGCTAGCTGTGTATCTCCAATCTTAATCGTCAAAGTAATAATCATATATAAGGGCATAGCTGGCGCGAGCGTATGATTACAATCCGAGATCCAGAGTCTCTATTCATGATGGCATGTTTTGTAGCCGATTCTAAACTTGCCACACGGTGCTAGATCAGGAACGTACGCGTTATAGCCGAATTCTGACGCGGCGCAGCTCGACGAGACTAGGCGAGGTCGCGTGTGGAGCCAGGCCTGAAAAGGCAGGCGGGAAACCCCAACCCCGGGGGCCTTACGGCCGTCAGGAACTTATCGAGGCACAGACCTCTCAATCTCGGATCAGCACCTTAGCAATCTCCCAGTATTATTCTCTGGTAAGACATTGCATATCGTACAGAAGAATTTATAATTTTATATCGGATCCTGAGCCCCAGATATATAAAATTTGCATAGTATATTTCAACTAACTTGTTTTTACTTACATGAATGACAAGGGTTGAAGGGCCTAAAAATATTATCCTGCTGTAGACTCTGGGCCCCCACGGACTTTCTACCACGCTGCTCCAGTTTGACTACCAGGGGATCTCAGTGCCGTCAATGACGTTGTAGAACTTGCCCGATGTCTTCTCGCGGGTAGCGTTTTCAACCTGTACGTGCCTGGTCAGTTTGGCCGGCTTAATTACATGGCGCACGCATGGGGACTTACCAGGTCAATGATGGCATCGATGCTCTGCCGCTTCGTATGCGTTGCCTGCTCCAGTCCCAACTTCTTGGCAGCTTCGTTGCCGGCGTCGGTTTGCACAAAACTGTATGGCGGTCAGTAGGTGTCTTCTCTTAGCTTACAAGGATTGTGGTCGTCCGGGTGAGAACATACCCGGGGTGCACGGCAACCGCAATCAGCCACTGGTTAGCGCTGTGCAGGGCCCTGCAGGTACAAAGTCAGCCAAGCCATGTTACTAAATCCAGGTGGCTTATGCATACACGGTGAACCAGTTCAGTCCAGCCTTGGCGATACCATAGGCCGGAACAACGTGGGCCTTGAAGACCTCCAGATTGCCGATCGACCCGGCCGCGCTGGTGACGGACACCCACTTGGGCGTCTTAGCCTTCTCAAGCAGGGGCCGGACAGCCTGGAACAGCACGAGCGGGCCAAGCGTGTTGACGTTGAAGACGTCGGTCACGGTGTCGACGTCCACGACGTCCACCGGCATGAAAGCGTTGTCGCCGCCACCGCCCGCGTTCGCAATGACCACGTCGATGTGGTCAATGCCGGCGGCTTCCAGGTCCTTGATGGCCACTGCAGGATCCGTGAAGCGAGTGCTCTCGATCTTGATCAGCAGCAGGCTGGAGCCCTCGGCCGCGGGTAGCGCCTCGAATTCGTGGACGTAGGCGGCGGTCTTGTCGCGGACGCTGCCGATGACGATGTGGTTGGGGCGCAAGAGGTAGGTCTCCACCAAAGTCTTTCCAATACCTGTGCCGCGTCGTGTCAGTTAGCCAAGCCATCGACTGTGCGGCTGTGGGAGAGTGACATGCCTTTGCTGACGCCCGTGATCAGAACGACGGTGGAACCGGCCATGTTAGTTTCTTGGCGGAGATTGCGTGAAGCGAAAGTCAATTGGGTACCCTATTCTCTCGCTGTTGTGCATCCCCAGTCGACCTAAATAGGATTACAGGAGATCATATTCACTGCTTTTAGAAGGCTGGTTCAAGGATGCTGACAGGACGCGGACAGGGTACTGACACGATGCTGACATGATGCTGACAGGCGCTAGGCTCAACTGGTGCTCGCTACGTCATATACTAGACATGGGCAGCTGAATTTGTCAGTGTGGTTTGCATCAGCTGAAATCGTTGTTATGATGCTTTGAAATCAAATTCTCATGGTTTGAAATCAACCAGCGAAGGGGGCGATCAACAAAGAACCGGAACTACCGAGCAATGTGCATCGATCGACCACCCATTAGTACTCACATCATACATTTACCCGTCGATGAATATCTAGGCCAGTATTTAGCTTCCAAGATCTAGATTATCCCGTCTACAGTACATTAAATGTATTGCCATCAGGATCGGGAGCTTAATTCAAATCCTGGCCACCTGTTATATTATGCAATACAGTTATCAAACAGCCAATGCGCCTTGTTTTTGTATCCTTCACGATGACCAGGATTCAAATCCGGCCTGTGCTGCGGCTGACCGGCGACTTCGATGCAAAAATGTCGCATGATCCTATCTGTGGCATGAGTGACCATTGAACAACCCCAAAATTCTGTCAGAGGACGTAGATAGCTATTATGTAACATTAAGTATGTCAATAGCCAAATAGCCATGATACAACAATGACGAAGTAACAATACAACTGAGATGCACTTTCAATTGCTCATTCAAATGAACCAACCGGCAGCCCAAATGTTGTGCCCGGCGGCAGTTGATATAGCGCCGCCGATCTACGACCATCCACCCTGCTGTTGAAACAGTATTTCCCCACCATTTCAAGTGCGCTCTGGGTAGCGTCAGCGACACGAAAATTAAAATTCCGGAAAATGCTACGCCAGCCGATAACGCCGATGTAGAGAATGTAATTGCATTTCGTCCACCAGGAAAGAGACCGCCTGCGGATAAAGAACATGAACGCGAATGAGAGATACATGCCGATGTGTAATAGGAAAGTTATATGTCGAACCGATAAGAGTAACGCCGCAGTGGGCGCCCGTGGGAAGCATATTCAAACAGATAAGACCAGCAGTGAAGGCTCCACCGTATATATACGTACCAAAGTTGAAACTAACAGTATCAGGAAAATATATTAAAAGCAAGTCATCAACCGGTGCTAGTACCTATGATACGTCCTTTGAGTGCTGGTATGATAACACTGAGGCAAGTGTAATTTGATTTCGTACATCGATGAAGGAGCAGCGGGCTGGATCGAACACAAAATCTCTAATTACGTTGAGGACTACCTCTCTACGCGCAGTCCGCATACAGTAGGAAATATTTTCGTGACTAGGTTTACCACTGAGTTTTTCGGTTTTGGTGAATACACCAGGAGCAGGAAAGAGCCTGACGGAGGATTGATCTATGGTTGCTATTTTGCTATTGAAGTAGGGACAAGTGAGACATATGGCAATCTTCTTGATGACAAGGATATGTGGATCAATGGCAAGGCCGCCAATGTGGTCATATTGGTGTGCTTTACTGAATCGCCAAGGTTCAGAAATCCTGATACGTGGTATACAAATATCGCAGGAGTGCGAGCAGAGAAGATAGCAATGGGACGAAGTCTTGCCGAAACTGTCGAAACGAACATCGCACTAGGATATTATGGTCCACTCGAGTACAAGGATCACAAGTGGGTTGGTGAGCTGAGTGAAGCTTTCATTGAAGTCTGGAGGCCAGGTTCACACGAAAGGTTTGTAAGTATACCGTCCTATTGATTCTGTGGGGATTAATCTGCTCACATACAGGCTAATTTAGGACCTGATCCAAGATGGATTCGAACTCGCGCATGAGAATCTCCCTGCCACACTTAATCTTAAAATGAGCGATTTCTATCTAGACGATGAATGGCAAGCAGCCAACGTCGAGGATAACATTATCCCTTTTGACAGTCGTAGCTTTCTCAACTCGGTAATGAGTTGCATGAGAGTAGTTGCGCAAGACAGGCTAGAGCTTTACCTTCACGAGAAATTGGGGTTACATTGAGAGGTTTACGTTTACTAAAACTGCAAAGAAAAATTTCCATCTGCAGCGGATGTTTAGGGATTGCAGGCCACAAGATGAGTAGATGGGTGCTTGTTTATCATTAGTAACATTTAAATAATATTAACATTACTGATCCATGCTCAACTTCAAATTGAGGTTCTAATCTCGAGTGTTCGTGTAAATTGTGTGGCCGATCTCAAGTGTTGGCAGAGTATTGACTCGGGTATTATTTCGACAACTATCTCCCATGGCACTTTCTTGGAATACTTTGCTCCATTTACACGTAGGTTGGTCCTGACGCGATAAGATCTGCAAGTTGCAGGCCCTGACATCTCTGATTTAAAGTTTGAACAGTTCCAGGAGTTCAATATACTGAGGGCATGGTGCGAAAGAGTGGCGATTAGGCTTAACACAATGTAATTGTAGAAAGGAAAGAAAATCTGGAATCGTTCGGATGGGGCGGTGAGATTAAGATATAAATTCGTACCAGAATTTAAATTCTTAATGATAGCTCAACCTTAGCGAGGACCGATGGATAGTGGGATCTTTGGCGCTAGGATCTTTGGCCCGGCGGATTAGCGTTCACAGTGCGAGTATCATAGCTGGCCGCTACTGTCACCCCTGGATGGACCGTGCCCTATAGCGTTTTACCCTACCTTCGGCAAAATTTCCGATGACAAATGCTTTGTCGGATGCTCGGATGACAGGTCGCGATTACTGATAACAGGCGGCTCTCAGTCTCGGTAACTTGAGCTATATATTTGACAGCAACCGGAACATCAGTTGGCATAAAGATTAAAAGATAACAGCTACCGGCGACTGCAAGCAGCACACGTAGCTGGTAACGGTGTATGAGATATCTTTGTCGTTAGCTTGCTAGCCTCGTGTAGCTACTGACAGCAACAGTCTGAAATATCCCTACTAACCAGTCGAACTAATCC
This sequence comes from Lipomyces orientalis, assembly GCA_030568275.1. Lineage (NCBI taxonomy): Eukaryota > Fungi > Ascomycota > Lipomycetes > Lipomycetales > Lipomycetaceae > Lipomyces > Lipomyces orientalis. The sequence continues at coordinate 6,925 of JAJLTP010000036.1, forward strand.
GATAACGAAAATGGCTGTCCGACCACTCGTCTACATCATAGTGAGCAGCACCCGCGTAACCCGCGTGGGTCCCGCCGTTGCCAATTGGATTCATATTAACGCGAAGGCAGCGTTCCCATCGCTCGAGTTTAAAATTATCGACATAATGAACTACGACCTCCCGCTGCACAGTCTCGAGCCACATATCCCGATGACCGGGATATACACCCAACCCGGTACACTGGAATGGAGCTCTACGATCCTCCAAGCATCCGCGTTTCTATTTGTCACGCCCATATACAACGGTTCGTTCCCGGCGGCGATCAAGAATGCACTCGACTACCTCAAGAAGGAGTGGCACGACAAACCGGCCGGCATTATATCGTATTCGCACCGCGGCGGAGACAGGGCGGCTGTAGCATTGGCTAGTGTGTTGGGCGGAAGTCTGAGAATGACACTGGTCAGTCCGCCGTATGCGTGCATTAAGTCGTCGAGCGTTTTGGACAACGGTGAGATAAAGACGGAGGGAGAAGTTGGAGAGAGTTGGGATCTGGTGAAAGAGGTTATTTCCGGCATCGCGAAGCAGCTAGGGGACAAGTGAATAGTAGCGATGATAACTAGCTAGATTTGGAGGGCAGCATTTCCATTAGCATTCTATTCTTGGCGTTGTTGTGCTTGTTGCTGAAGCATTTCTGGTCTTACACTATGTAACTTCAATTGTTAAGAATTTTAGACCAAAGCTCTAATATTGGAGCCGCAGATTATTAATTAATCCTGTAGAAATTTAGCGATTAATATGTGAACATTTAATTTTAATTAAACAACGATTTCCAAACTTAGGAATCTATCTGTATTGTCCGCATGTTTCTACTAATCCTCCATAAACCAAGTGTAGCACCTACTGATGACTATCGTGAGCTCGTATGGAACTATCTTTTAAGATGGGACTATCAGAAACAGACTCAGAGTTTACGGTCAGGGTCACGGACATGACATCACTAACTCGATGATCTTTCATTCGCTTTTTGGTAGTGCAATATGATACAATGCTATGCAATTCAAAGTTGTAAAAAGCAACCTTCAAACTTTAATTCAAAGTAAAAGCTTAGGCCGGTCAGCCACAATCATTAGCGTCAAATCCAGTGACGTACAGTAATTAGTTCAAGGGGAAAGTCCAAAATACCACTGAAACTTTATGAAATGTCCAAAATACCACTGCCGGCAGTACCCGCGGTACCCTTAACTGAAAATTCGAACTGCGAAAGCGAATACAGAAAATCTTATCATCATCAGACAACAGCAACCAATCAAGTTCTTTCTAGTTTGTCCCTTGCACCACCACAGTCACACTCAGGACTGCGCTTGGTAAAAAGCCATAGGTCCACAATCTTGGGCCGCAAGCGGTGTAGGCATCACGCACACAACTTAGATTGATTAATATGCAATATATTATCTGCCCTAATTTCCAGGCTCCAGAAAAAATAGACCTTGCTGAATTACAATCCTATATGATACTACTAAGATCCAATACAACCCAAACAGAGCCGTTTGTACTTGTCATGCAATCCCAAATTATATAATATCACAAACTACCGTAGCAGAGAATTAGTCCGCACGAGCCTCGCTCCTGCGCTTGATCCGCTGAAGGGCGTTCTCCAGCATGGCATGGCCAAAGCTCCTTGCAAACCATTCCTGGCTGAAGAAATGTACAGGGGTGGCTGCTATCGTGTTTCCAATTAGAATATGGGTTGGGATACAGTCGGCAAGCCTGAGCTCAGCCAAGTTTGACGGGACATTCCCGCCAACAAATTGGCCAGCGTCCACAATTGCGAAAGATTGCCTGGATTCAAGAAGAGTATCCGGAGGACACGTGTCTTCCGGATAACGCAAGGTCTCAACAACAGCTCTGCTAATCCATCCATACCATATGAATCCATCGGCAATAAGAGGACCGTATGGATTATTACGCAGTGCAGTCCTGAGCTGGCGCTCTGCTTGCTGTATGGCAGCGTCCCTCTCTTGTACTGTAGTGGATTGGCGCTCGTGTGCCTCGGTTCCCTTCATTAACGCACACTGTAATTCCAACCCGGCAGTGCAGCGCACACACAGAATATGAGATGGCAGCTCGGGGGCCCTCATATATCTGCGATATACCAACTTCAACTGCAACCATCAAAATGAAGCCCTCGTCTGTGACATATAGTAGTGCACTGTCCCAGTTTCTTGTTATGCATGTGCGACCTGCGTAAGCGGTATTGGACACAGGGAGTGACATAGATAGACAGTCCTTAATATTTGAATCGAGTGCCTGCATCGAGTTGACTGCGTCGTTGATCCTGGTCATCAGGTGACCCACCATATGGCCATGGAGCGGACTAGGGGCTGCAACAATGATTGCAACGTTGCGCCAGCCATCGAACTGAAGTCTAGGTGTATATTTGTGTCCGCAAATAGCTGCGACACGGATAAACACATTGGACTATACTCCACGTTCTTCTCTTCTAGGATTTCTTGCACATATTCATATTCGTCGCGACTTGCTGCTACCTCAATTCGGCAATCAGGGGAAAGAGGACGCCTCACTGCTAAACAACTCAGAATTTGTCATAGAGGTGTTCTGGCCCATTGTTCCCATGTTCAATAAGAGCTCGGCCGTTCTTGCTCTAAAACATGCTGTGTAGATTAGGGTAGTAACTTTGTAGTGTTGTACGATTGTGTGGCCGAATCATAATGCAACTCTCAGCGATAACATGAGTCAACATCGAACCTGCTCCTTGCCTGCTTAGCTCAAAATATCTGCACTGAAGCCCAGCATCTGGACACTGAATACAGAATACTGAACATGGCGACACTGTGAAACTGTGCTGATCATTCTGTCACTGTCATGCTTGTGGAAATGGCCACCTACGTAGGCGAGACTCGTTCGCGTGCAGCGCCGCAATGCAATACAGCGTCTCAGAGACGTAGCCATGGAGTGCAGGTGCCACAGCCTACATCTCCGTCTGTCTCGAAGACGGAATCTTGCGGACGACACTGTTCCACTTCGACTTCGGTATTAATGACCAATGAAGAGGAGATCCGATATCAGCACATACGAGCCTGATAACGAGTACGAAGTTGAGTAGCTCCTCTTCATATGATCAGCTCAAGGTGGAATTCGGCAAGAACGAAGAGGATGACTCGTACGCATTGCGGTCTGAGACGATAACCAGAATCACTGATGCATAGTATAGGTATGCCCGACTATTTTATGATTGGACGCGCCAGGTAGTCACCATCGTGACCGTCCCCGCAGCGCTCCATGAAACACGTCTCGCGCTATTGTCAGCAGCCTTTGCAACCGGGTGGCATCGCTCATGCAGCGTGAAGGGATCCGTTTGGGCCCGGACCAAAGGCTGGGCTCCAGTAATAGCCGCCGAACGTTGGCCAACAGTAGCCAGTCCAGGTACCACATGGAGCCCGATGGAGTCATCTTCTTTCGCACGAGACGATCTCTTGATTTCAAAGTCGTCGTCAAAGTGAGCGTCTCTCAGACCAACAATTCTTTGCTGGAAAAAGCTCGGAAGTGGAAAATGCGCTCGTACTATGAGTCGCAGGATTATTCTGAGTTCGGCCCGTTGACATTTCAAGGGCACACCTGGATGGACAGACTGTGTGAGGGTGCATTGAAGTTGTGCGAAGGGACTCAGAGTCCGATAGGCGAGCGCTGTGCTGAAAACCAAATACGTACGACCTGCAGTCTGTTAATATGTAACGCTATAATACTAATGCGAATATATTATAGGTTCTGCTCGATGATGCATGAACAAATGCTCTAGTATTCCGCTGTCAATTGGTGACATGCGAATGAAGAGTTTATAACCCGCGAGTTAATAGCCAATGATGCGGCAGCTGATCTTGTAGTCGATTTTTTTATCCCGACGATTTATAGGATA